>JAFLHD010008879.1:0-29934 GCA_018856295.1 Blastosporella zonata | reverse complement strand
GGTTTGATCGAGTTGATTCCAGATTCTCAAAGTTCCGATCGTAAGTTACACCTCCACTAGTCCAATCGCTGTCGGTTGAATGGTATCAGAATCATGGGTGCCACAGGAGCAGGAAAAAGCTCGGTATGAAATATCTAGTTCCATATTTCACATTACTGATCCGACTCCTCAGTTTATCAATTTATCTTTCGAACCTAAGACAAGGCAACTGTTGGTCATGGAATTAACTCTGTGACGAAAACCGTCAGGCCATTCCTTCTTCCAGGCCGTGATCTTCAGAACAGCCGTATATTTCTCATCGATACGCTCGGATTTCAACACTCTAATGATGATGAAGTCGAGATTCTGAACCGTGTGGTCGTAAACAATCCTGAATGTCGGTGCTAACTGCTCAGTCTCACCGCCTCATCTCAGGTACACCGATACGATGCAGATCGCGGGGGTTGTCTATTGTCACGATATCAGTCAGCCCAGAGTCACTGGTCCAACACAAAAAACGTTCGACCTTTTCCCGAGAACTGTGCGGTGAGAATGTGTGGAAGAAAGTTGTCTTTCTTGAGACAAAATCTTGAGACAAAATGGGACCCGAAATGGGACGCCGCAAGCTAGCGCAAAGCTCTGTGATACCGAGTTGCGAAATTCGAGATGGAAGGGGATGATACAAGGTGGGGCTACGGTTCATGTTTATCGTGTAAGTTGAGTCGCCAACATCGAAGGCTAATCCCAATTTACCAGTGTCCAGGACCGGGGAAAAGCTCGGTGTGGTCGCCTTTCTCTCAATGTCATTGAACTTTTGTCACGGCCTCTTGAATAGTTTATCAATATCCCAAGAAGAGGCAATGGTTGGTCGTGGTATTGAGTCTGTCACCAAGCATCGTGACTCAGGCGTATATATATTATCGATACGGCGAGAGCTCAGGAAACGGAGGTCGAAGAGGTCGAGATAGTGAAAAAATATCTCTGCCACTCGCCAAGTAAATGGTAGGTGCTAACAACGAAGGCTCACCCCTTCATCACAGGCGGAAGATAAAGGTTGTAGGGTCGCAGGCCCACCAACTACGACATTACTTCTCGTTCAAGCGATTTGTGGTCAACGTGTATGGGATAAATTCACCCTTCTCCAGATAAAATGGGACGCTGGTGACGGAGCCAAGGGAAAGTTGCGCGAGGATCAGTAGCCAGAATTTCATCAAGCTCATACATTGACGCCGTATGTCCCCCCTCGATCACCTCAAGACTCGCGTTCGCATAGGCCCCCGCTAGCCACTCCCCCATCGCAGGCGGGGCCATCTCGTCGTCGCGTGACACGACGATGAGCATCGTTTTAGCATGGTCGGCGTCGAGGGCGTCAGGGCGGAACCCCCAATCGGAATGGGCGACATCCGAGAGCTGCATGAACCCCGCCCACGTCGTGCCCACGCTCCTCACGACGTTCCTCGCCATCTTCCGCACCACCTCTTCCTCGCTCCTCCCCTTCCGCGCTCTCCACCGCTCAAACGCGCCTCGTTCCACCGCCCCCATCTTCCCAAACAGCTGCCCCCGCATGAACACCTCCGCCCGTGTCTGCGTGCTCATGTCCCGCTTGATAACCCCCACCGCGAGCCGCTGCACCAGCCGGAACGGCACCCACTGCGACGGCGGGCCTACTCCGATGTAGTTCGCTAGCCCCATCGTCTTGGTATACTCTTTGTGGTGCCGGAACGGCGAGAGCGGCGCGAGGAGGAGGCATCCCTTCACTTTCCGGCCTTGGGGGAAGATATCGAAGCTCGCTCCGTATAGCATCTGCGCGGGGACGGACCCGAAGGAGCCGCCGGCGATATATAGCGTCAACTCGGTCGAGGAGGGGAAGAGATGCTGTAGGAGTGCCGAGATGTCCTCTGCGAGCCCGATGTGGTAGGGAGTGGTGCCTGGAATCGGTGAGGATTTGCCCCAGCCTGGTAATGTTGGTGTGAGGAAACGTACGCCTTTGTCGAGGAGGACAGGGGAGGAATCCGAGGCGTCGCCTACCCCAAAGGCGCCGTGAAAGAAGAGTAGCACCGTTGAGCTCGAGATGTCTCCCCCTTGCTCAAAGGCAATCACCCTTCCTCCTCCAAGTTGCAAGAGCTGTTCTTCGGCCATGTTTGCCAAGCCAAGCCACTCCTGTGCTCTTATACTCGCAGCTAAGGCACAATTTTGTAGTGTCAAATGGTATCTATACATGGTATTCTTCCTTTCTTTCAAGTCCTGGGACCCAAGGTATTACACCGCCTTCCCAGCCATCTTCTCCCTCAGCTCCCTCTCATACTCCTCACAATCCACCACCCTCCCCTCTCTCCGGCTCTTCTCCGCGGCAAACACCGTCAAATGGCTCTTCAGCACCTCTGTCACATCCGTGCCAAGCAAACCCTGATTCCCCGTCCTCACCGCCTCCACAAACGTGCCAATAAGGCCCAAATCCCCACCCCCATGTCCCCCGCCGAGCTCCTTCTTCGGCAGATGCGTCGTCTTCACGCCCGTGCGGAAGTCGGTGACGACGAAGGATTCCATGTTGCCCACGATCTCGCCGTGGGTGAAGTGCAGTCTCGACTGGCGATCGCAGATTAGAGACGTGTAGGCGACCATCGTGAAGCTCGCCGTGGCGCCGTTGGCGAACTCGAGGTTGACGACTTGGTGGTCGACAACGTCGTTGGCGGATTCGTATACGCAGAGGCCGTAGGGGCCGCTTGTGAGCGCGTGTGTGACGTTCTCGATGTCTGGGACACCATCGACGATGATGGAGGCGGGCCAACTTGTGATGCCTTTGGAGACAGGCTCGAGGTAGACTGAGGGTTTATGACATTGTTAGGGTGGGAAATGGGTTAGTGGGGCGCGACATACTCTTCTTTGCACTGTAGGGGCAACCTTTCTCGGCAGCGCAGTCGGTGCAGCGGGTAGCGGAACCTGCATTAGCTGGCTTGGCGGATTTGCGGAAGTGCTGGAGAGATCCAAAAGAAGAGACGCGTTTGGGTGCTTGGGGTGCGAACCAGTGGCAGAGGAGATCGATGTCGCTGCAGGGTATGAGGATATAGAGTTGGACAAGGGTGGGACGAAGACTTACTGGCAGCTCTTTGTGAGGAGAGAGAAGGAGCTGGTGGCTTCGTTGTTCCAGTTGCCGCGCACGAAGGAGTGGGCAAAGTGGTAATAGCCCACTGGCTCGACATGAACGACGTTGACGAGCTCGCCGAGGGCACCAGAGTGGAGGATCTTGCTGAGATCCTTGCTATAAGGTGAATAGCGCAGCACTGGCATAGTGCTTAGGGGCGCACACTGTTATCAAGGAGGTTAAAAGTCGGGAACGCACCATGTCCCATGCCAAAGATCTGGGCTCCCTTTTTCACGGCGTCCTCCATCCTGATGCAGTCCTCTGGGGTGGTGGCCATTGGCTTCTCACAGAGGATGTGGTATCCCTGTTCGGCAAAGGCAAGAGTGACCTCGAGGTGGAGGTGGTCCTGAACGGCGATGATGACCGCATCGGCGAGGCGGGTGCCGACGGTGGCGATGGTTTCGGTGGAGGCGGTAAGGAGGGTGCGCCAGTCGTTGAAGACGAGGGTTGGATCTATGGCGTATTCTGCTGCAAAGGCTGCTTGGGTCTTTGGGCGGGGTTCTGCTATGGCGACGATCTTGCAGGCATCGGGACGCAATTTGGCGTAGCGGCTGTAGTTCTGGTGTGGTGTTAGTGAGAGAATTTGTTAGTAGTAGAAAGTACCTTTCCACGCTGGCCACAGCCGATGACTGCGATAGTTACAGGCATGTAAGTAGGATGTATGTATTTGGTGGGAGATTGTTGGTCAAGGGATCCGGGCCGAACCTGTAAATTATGGCACGCATCCTGCCCCGACTTTTGGCGCAGCTGCAGCGCCAGCCGCTCGTCCAAGACTTTTCCAAGTTCACTCTTCCCCGTCGACGCCCGCGCTCTCTTTACCGACCTGTTCCCCCGCCGCCGTCGTTCAAGCCTAGTGACCATGACACCAGGTCCATTCTCCTTCATCACCCCCCAACCAACCCTATCACTCGCTCCCGCCTACATCTCCGTCACAAGTCCCTCCCCCCACTTCCCCGCCGCTTCACCTCACGTAGGAATAATGAAAAAGACTCCTCACGCCCCATGACCACCGAGGAACGCCAGTTCTGGTCCAGCCCATACTGTATGTCACATCCAGCCCACCTTTTAACTCATTAACACCCCCTTAGTGCGCATGCTCGCATCTCCACTACGACAATGCGTCACCACCTTTCGTTTCCTCCCTACAGGTATGTAAATCAACCACTTGTCACTTTCCTGTCCTCACCCTCAAAAAAGACTTCCTCGTTCGCCTAGCCATCAATCGCATACCGGCCACCCATTACCCCAAAGCCTGGAAACGCCCCGAAGCACCCCAGACCTTCATTCCCGATGGCCTTCAGCACACCAAATTCACCGCCCGCCGCTCCGGTAAGGCACACTACACCCTCTGCTCCCGCCATGCCATCAACCACCTCTCCGACCCCTCCACCAAACGTCGCGCCGCCCACAGCGTCCAAGCACACCCCTTCCTCGCAGACCACGTCGCGCATCTTCTCCGCCTGCGCGTCCTCCAAGAACTTGAGCTCCTCGCAGACCACCTCGACGCCTCCAATTCAAAATCAAAATCAAAACCCCGTCTCCTCCGCCGTCTCACTCTATCAGAATGGCGCATCATCGTCGAGACAGGGACGATCCCCCACCCAGGTGCGCTTGCCGTCCTCGTCGTTCCGCCCCTACAGAAGGACCGCATCACCCGTCTTCGCCCTATGCCTAATATGTCCGCGGCCCCACCACCCCCAGACACGTTGCCACCGCCGAAGAACCCCGTGGTGACCCCCCCGTGCGTTCTGTACCCCGTCCGGGATGCGCAATGGGGGAGGGACGTAGGGGAGGGCGTCCTGCCGGAGGAGAGGGTGCCGCTGTATAGTGGTCCCGTGCTGTTTCCAGAACGGGGGCAGCGCGCGGCGTTGCATGCCTTGTTGCTGAGGTTGTTGACGATCGAGCATAATTCGGGGCGTGTGCATGTGCATACAAAGGAGGGAGGGAAGGCAGAGAAGCAAGACGATAACGATAAATCGAAGCCGAGCCACGCGTTCCTCTTGTCCTCGGATGCAGAGACTGTGTTGAGGGGGGACACGGCTGCGGTGGCGATTGCGTTGTGGCGTCTTAGGATGTTTGAGGACCCTGGAGAGGATATGACTTCCGAGAGCGCAGCGACTGGGTGGGAATGGACACGACGGCAGAAGAGGATGTGATGATACGACGCGTTAAACATATTCTTTATTCGTATAAGATGATAATTCTACGCCACGGTGTGCATGGTAACCATACCGGAGCGTTGTTCGGCAAAATAAAATGACCTCATCGCGACAAAACAAACATATTCATTTCTCAGTTCTTTGCATTCTCCATTCACCTCAGCCTTCGTCTGTGCCCGCCTCCTCAAGCTAGCCTCAATCCGCCACTTATACATACTGCAATCCATTGAACCGACCTCCGTTTAAGTTTAGGCTCCATGTCGTGATGCCAACCATCCACGCGTCTGCTTGGACGCTCCATGACCCCAAGTCTCATCTATTTTTGTGGAGTGAGAACAAAGACGTATACCATGGGACTCCCACCTATAGAAAGATCCCATCCTGTCGCTTTGTTGGTTCCCCCCTCTCTTTCTTATAACCATCTCTCCTCTGCCTCCTACTGGGATCTGTATCATTGCCCTGGCCACGCTCGTTTAACCCCCTTCACCCGACACGTATACCACGAGCATGCCACACCGGGCACGAAATGGATGGACACATGCCGAGAAGCGTGGACTCTTCTCGAGCTGTGAGTTCTTGTTTTATTAGGGGTCTCTCCGCGTACTGAGGCTTCCGATCATAGTGTTCAGTGAGGTCTTGTGAGTTGCTTTTCATTTTGACTCCGAACGGCGCGCTGAGGAAGGTGTTAGTTCGCCCCCGACCCTCAGCGTGGGTCTGCCTTTGACCACTTCACTCCTCCCCCTTCCGACACTGTGAGCTATTGCCTCTTGGTTCATCGTGGTCGGTCAGAGGCAATATTGAACTCGCTCCCTCTCTATGTATCTAGGTCTCCGACGTCGTCTGCTACCGATTCGTTGAGCGAGTATGTGCCTATTACTCTCCACCTCTCACTCGAATGAAACTAATTTGGCAGATCCACTTCTACTTCTACATCTTCCACCGGCAGCGCCTCTTCCTCCCTCCCCACAAGCACCACCTCCTCAAACTCAACCACCAGCACCTCCCTCTCCAGCACCTCCTCCTCCCTCCCCACGTCCACTCCATCACCCACACCCACACCCCAATCCTCCATCTTCGAAACGACCTCCAACGGCCAAGTGCACACCATCACCAGCTTTGTCGACCCCTCACCTGCTGCGTCCGCCTCCGCCAGCACCACCGCCGCCCCGCCCACCGCCTTCCTCAAGAACAAAGCCCTCTCCGGCACCGTTTTCGCACTCGTCGGTATCTTCGCGCTCGTCATAATCCTCGCCGTCGTCACCTTTACCATACGGCGCAAGCGCAACGCCGCCCTCCTCCGCGAGGCGATCAGCTTCGATCCCGCATCGGGCGGGGACCACTACCGTGATAGCGCGGAAAAGCGTAGGATATCGACGGGGTTCGGGGCGAACCCTAGGAGCAGCGGGTACCACCACACCAATAACAGCGACGCGAACACGTTGGTGTATCCGTTTGGACAGGGATATGGGCACGGACAGACGGATCGGGGGGGCATGAGGGTCCCCCAGCAGCCCGCGAGGGCGAGGAGCCCCCAGGGACACCGCGGACCTGGCCGTGCGAGCCTGGAGATAGGTGGAGGCGGCCATAGGGAAGGCTTTGGCTGGGCCCCGGATATGGCGCCTTTCATGTCTGTTACGCCTGCCCGGCCATCATAAAGCCCTGAAAGTGCGTTTTGTTGATTCCCGCTTCGTAGTGGTGTGAGGTTAACGTTTGCCTTTTCTAGGTTGGGAACGAGTAGTGTGGAGGTTTAACCACTCGAACTACTAAACCTGTTTCGAATTCATAATTATAGCGTTATTAGGTCTCTCTCATACCCACTTGTATACCCCACGCCTGCGAGGTGACTGCAGAGCAGTTCCGTTCCAGATGTAATGTAGCACCCTCTGTTCCCCCATTTGCTATCAGACAGAATTGGTATCTTGTTTACATCAACCATATCATCGTTTCACCCCGGAAATAAATTTGTTCTGGGTAGTCATAAACGTATTCTTAAACTATTGGTTTCGGTAAGGCAAGATTTCAGTCGCCCATTCCGAAACCAATAGTTTAAGAATACATTTCTGTTCTTGTGAATGTAGCATCCTCTGATCCGTGGCCCATTTGCCATTTATCGATATCAAACAGACATGGTATCTCGTTTCTGCGACATACATAGATTGACAACCAAATCACAACCCGGTTCATTTTTCTTTTTCATGATCGTCGTCTCCTGGATGCTGCTCGAGCTGCAATTGGAATTTCCGTTCCCCCCGTTCCAAGAACCACACGAGCCAGGTGATCGCAAGCGTAGCGACACCTACACAAATCATGGTAATCATGCCTTTTGTAAATCGTGGGGCGTCGGTGGCCTTGTAGAAGAGAAGAGGCCACCATGCGTTTACGGCGTTATTCCACATGCTGCACAAATCAATGAAGAATCAATCAACAGTGCCGCGGACGCGCATGATATGACGCACTTCATAGAAGCCAGGACTATCGCACGTTCTTGATCATCGTCTGCGCAAATTTGATTTGCCCACCTAGAAATAATTTGAATCAGTCAAATACGCTCCATCCAAGCGGACAGAAGAAGTCTGTGACATACGCAAAAGTGGTTGCCTGTCCTGCATATGAAGCCGATGCGATGTCTACGATGAGTTCCACAATCAGAAATGCGTACCGTGGACATCGGAAGACTGTCGTCAAACGACTCACAGTAGGCGAAGAACTTGAGACCCGTCGGGCTGTTCCAGACAAGGATGCAGATGGCTGCAGTGATGCATGCCAAGGACATGTATACAAGGACAGGCCATCGTTTCCCAGTATTGTCAGTCCATGTAGCGCATATCAGCGTCGACGCAATCCCGACGGCAGTCGCCCCGGAAGGATAAAAGTCTAACGGAGATTAGAAGGTCAGGCAAACAAGCTGGTATTCAACGACATAATGCTCTCACCTATTTGCTCAACGGTGTAACCACCTATGGCCTTCAGCCACTGTCCCATCAGATTGTTGGATCCAAAACTCTCGGTCTCTCCGGAGATAGCGAACTTGATGCATCGGTCAGCAATTACATTGAAAGGCGAATTGAATAATAAGATGGTTAACGTACAAGTAAACTGCATCCATACCACCGCCATCGTGTGAGAACACGCCGAGCCAGGCCCCAAGATAAGGGCAGACGTTTGACCTGGATCTCGTTCTCGACCCGGGTGTAGGCTAGTTCTCGTTCCTGGGTGCGGAGAATAAAAGATAGACATGAAAAATCCTGCCATATTCCCGCTCTGTGTGACAACGCACCTCAGTCGTTAGGTAGAATGCTTTTGTTGTTGTGGGAAAGTCTGGGAAGATTAGGAAGCCGTATAGAGCAATTGGCAGGGTGATGACACCGTCAATGATGAATCTGGGCATAATAAATGAGAGAGCTCGATATCAGGGTTTGACATGAGCTTACAACCACCGCCACCCACTTCGCCCAGCCTGCCCATTCAAATTCCTGGAAAAATAGAATCAGCCCAGCTTTACACTGTGAGGAGTAGGACTGGATACTTGTATACCGCCGCCTGGAGGATACCGGAAAACCTGGGTAAAATCGGTGAGTAGCATATTACCTAGCCATAAATGGAAGGTTCTGACAGCGTCCCTATCAGTCCAGAGCTTGTGAAAATCCCAGAACGCTTGCCAAGTTCTTCTGATTTATACCACCTTGAATGAGAGATATAAAATGCGAAACATCCGGCTCGGACGCGAAGACATACGATCCAAGGACATAGTGAGCACCAACAAAAGTCGACGATTCCGCGATCCCTTGAAAGAAACGGATAGCATAAATCTAGGGGCAAAGCTCAAGTGAGTTCCTCTGGACTGATCTGATTATCATGTCGTCAAGTACCTGTTCGACAGAATGTACGGCAGATGTTCTAAAAAATAGGAAGACCTACGTCAGATTTCTTGACAAAACGACTGGCACGTGTGGATATACCCAAAAGTAAGGACGCCCCAGACAAGCTGCATACTTGGGAACCATATTCTGGGAGATACGACTTGGAGCATGAGATTATCTGAAAGGGATCGTTAGGGCGATGCAAGAACCCATTGCTGTCGTACTTGGTATCATTCCGACGATGTAACCACAAGTGAAAATAGTATTGATTTTCTGGGCGATCTTGTCAGTCTTCATCACATGGGCACGTCTGGAATCCTCACGTTGTACTCTGTTCCGAGCATACCAAGCTCCTCCTTCATCCCGGAAACGTAGGCATTGGATATGTTTGAACGGTCCAAATCTTTGCTCGGTCATCGATGGTTAGGTCATGAATGTTTCAACAGTATTCGGTCCGATTGGTGCCTCACAATTGGTAAAGTACTTTTTTGGAAATTCGATTGTCCGTTCATCGCTTGCTTCTTCGGAAAATAACGGACATACCACGAGACAGCAGTAGGAAAGGATGAACCAATCTATCTTGAGAAGCAGATTCCGTTCTGCCTTGGTATGAGGTCTTGCGCCCCAAACGAAACGTCGAGCTCTTTGCAAGAGAAGCATGACGAAGTCCTAGTGGAGGGTCTGCTTGGAGGTATCTGCAGGTAAACATCGCGAATTCTGCGGCATTGGCGGAAGTGTATGGGTACGTAATCATTACACCAGGTAGATGAGTCATTCTTCGGATTTTCTGTATGTGAATTACTATCGCCCATTGGCTTCACGGGCAGCAAGAAACCCTCCTGGAAGATAATATATGGAAAAGTGCTGTATTATTTGCGGGAGATATAACCAAATAAGGGACAACTTGGAAGTTGCCAGAAACGTCATAATTTCTAGATCTAGACGACTCTCGTGAAACACGATGAGTTCTCGGCTGCTCTTGGCAATGAGACATACGGAAAGTGCGCGCTAACGCGGCACTTGATCTTTTCCCGGCATTTTGGTTTTCTGCTTACTACTATCCTATAAAATCATCAATCATATCACAAATCCCCCATCAACATCCTCGGCGCGTTATAAAATCAAGACTTAGTCCAATCCAAGGAAGCCCTTGGCTCCCCCGTTCCGCCATGCATTCTCAGTGGCCTCTTGCACGTCGTCATGGTCTGGCTTTAATCACTGTGCTCCTCTTCATCGCAAGTGTCCAAGCAGATGTCCTCTTTGTCCGAGACGGCTCCCACCATCATAATTCCCATGCCGCGCCCCTCACAGAGTTGAACGAGACAGAGGTTACCATGTATCATTCCCCGACGCCCCCGTCATATTACACAATCGACTTCGAAGGTGCGGGTGAAGGTGTGCGGCACCCTGGTCTCATGATGGCCCACATCATTTTCATGACCCTCGCCTTTTTTGTTGCGCTGCCCATAGGTAATTATATGTTCCGTAAATACTGGAAATATCTCATTAAATCGCTCAGCAATCGCTATGCGGTCCGTTAAACATGCGGGTCGCGTATTTGCCGTCCTTGCGTTCTGGGGATTGTGCGCACTTGGTTGCGCCGCAAGTGGTCTCTACAAAAAGCTCACGCCTAACATGTACCAAGGTTCGTTGACGTCATGTCTACGGCCAATGTTTTGGGACACTCATCTTGTGCAATAGGCGCTGTACACACGAAACACGGGTACTTGACCCTTGTCCTCGCCCTTTCTCTATCTGCGATCGATGTCCTCAATCTTTTGCGCCGCATCGTTATGTTCTTGACAAACGGCGACAAGTTCTCTATAAAGGCATTTTGGCAGAGCGCTATCCTAGGCCGTAAAGTTGACCGTGACCCATATGCTGCTGAGTATACTGGGCTCGTCGATCAAGTACCCGAACAGTTCGAGGAGTCGAAACTTGAAATTAGCCTTTCCCCGGTCCGGCAATCGGGAGATCTCGACCCGATCGAGGAATACACTGGGGATACGGCACAGTGGGCCAACCATGTCCACCATCACCAGCCTCGTCATTATCGTAAACAGTCCACTGCTTCAGAAGGAACCCTCTTCGGTACCTCTTCCCCCATGCGCTCTATGGACAAGATTCATGAAGTCAAGGATACTTTGGCGTCAAAAGCTGGACTCGTCCAACGGATTGGAAAGGCTTGCTTTGCAGTACTGGAAAGGTTCCTCGTATTTGCGGGTTTCGCGCAGACATTACTTGGAATTGCCATTTACACGGGTACGTCGCAAGGAGTCCCAGTATAGCTCTTCGATTATCCTCATATATTCTAGGTGGATGCCGTGAGAACTATACAAATGGCTGCCTAGCCCATCTGATCAGTACGTCCGAGTTTACTTTGATCCCATCGCTTCGCTTACCAGTCTCACAGAGGGTGGCATTTTCTGGTCATATGGTCTCGTCACCTTTGCTCGTTTTCTCGGAGCGTACGCTGAGCTTGGATGGGCATGGAATCGATCGCCCGCCAGTGGCTATGTCTCCGCAGAGTTCGTTGAATCTTGTGTCATATTCGTTTATGGAGCGACGAATATGTGGATGGAGAGGTTTGGAGCCAACCCTGGTGACCCCTTCACAACGAAGCAAATTCAACATATTGGAATTGCGGTGATGTTCTGCTTCGCCGGTCTAATCGGTAAGTTCTCACATCGACCTGTCCCGGATAGATTTCTAATGTGGTTTGTAGGTATGGGCATAGAGTCTAAGATAGTTCGCAACTGGCTTGCTGCTTCAACCTTCGCTTCCGTACGAGCAGAGGATGTTGATCAGGATGCTATAGAAGAACCTGCCAGCTACGCTGCGAGTTTCAACCCGTTCCCTGCTCTCGTCATTGGTGTTACTGGTGCAGCTATGGCAGCACATGCGCAGACCTATCTTTTCCAGGTCAGTCCCCACCCACGTGCATTGTCTGTTAGGCTATGTGACCTGATACCTTCGATAGGTTCAAATACATGCACTATGGGGAAATCTCCTTGTTGCGTTTGCAGTTTTACGATGCTTCACCTACTTCTTCCTATGGCTCAGTCCTCCGAAATCCATTCTTCCTTCCCGACCGCCAACAGAAGCTCTTGGTGCATTCTTTTTAGCATGCGGTGGTCTGACTTTCATATTTTCAGCGGAGGAAGTTACGATTGCTGCCATGCGACGTGGTCGTGATGGTATGTTGTCACCAACTTCTCGCGCTATTAGGTGGCCTGACCTCGCTGTTTCTAGATGTTATGATGTTCATGAATGTTGCTGTCGCAATGACTTGTTTCGCTTTCTGCTGGACGTTGTTTGTCGTTGGCTTCAAAGGCTGGCTAAAGTCTCGTCTACGACCTGTTATCTCATATAGCAGCTCTGCATGATTGCATCCCTTGTCCCACTGTCCCCCTGCATTTGTATTCCGTGATTTCTCCGCATTCTTCCATCGATTCTTCTAGATCCACCACTTTGGTTCATACCATTAGCTTTTTTTTTTTTTTGCGTCCAAGCCCATGACTCATTCCCAATCTAATTTACTAACCACGATGTACTCATGACTTAATGATAACGCAAATGTGCGCACGCTACCTCCATTTAAATCCCCTCTTACGAAAAGTACATTAGCAAAGAATAATCTCCTAAAGCCCCCATCCAGATCCAAAAACCTGCCCAGCCACAGCCAACAAATCCCTTCCAACAGCTGGGACGATTGTCGAAGTCAGTCCGGTAAAGGACGCGTGCAAGCTGCATAGTCCCGAGACCCAGGCCTAGATAGAAAGGCAACCCATGGCCATTTAGATAACCAGCATACGAAATAAGAGAGATCGTCGACAATGAGAGTCCACTGAGGATCGACCGAGAGTGATCTCCGAAAAGAAGAGCGGTTGATCGGATTCCTACATGGACATCATCCAATTTGTCCTTGCATACCATGTAAGCAGCGAGCATGCGATATAGTGATGACTGTAATAGTGATGACTGTACCTGGTGGGCATAGATGCTATCGTAGACAAGCGTCCAACAAACGCCGCCAGCATATAAAGGAAGGCAAACGGCCCAATTGACGGATCCAGCTACGGCTGACCATCCGAGGAGAGCACCCCAGTTGAAGGCGAGCCCTAGACTACATTAGATGTGTGATGTGGTGCCGCACGGTTTAAACCATACCAAGAACAGCTTGTGGCCAATGGGTTATCCTCTTCATAAAGGGATATATTGTAACGACTGACAATGATGAAGCACCCAGCAAGATACTAGGAAAGTAAGTTTCCCGAGAGATGTGGGCTGCAGCATCACTGACCTATACATGTTGAGCTGTGTCAGCACCCCTAGGCCAGCAGTCAGCTGTGCTCCTAAGAATACGACGGCTTGAGTGGATGTTATGTCACCCCGTGCCAATGGTCGAGTCTTGGTCCTCTCTGAACATTTCAGTTGCTTGATCTGCAATTAGAAGGACTGAACTCACCCACGGCTTTATCGAGATTCTTGTCCCACATATCATTAATTGTACAGCCTGCGCCGCGCATGACCACCGCCCCAAGGCCAAAAAGACTGATGTACGTCAAAGGTGTAGTGTAGGGTAGTTGTAACGCGTAGGAAGCCATTGTTATGGACCATGCTGCGTGCAGGATTGGTTGAGATACGGCAGCGCAGCGAGAGCAACGCAGAAAGACAAACCGCATGGGTAGAACAGTAAAAGGGTACCAATCGGTTTGTCTATACGCGTCAAATAGAGATACGGCTGAGTCTTTTGAGGGAGGTGGTCCACCCATGTTTTCGCGACAGGAATGGAAGTCGAAAAACGCGTCTGGATGTGCAAACGTGTGTCAGGGCGATAAAATGGTCGCCTCAGAAAGCATTTGGTGTTGCGATAGAGAATGGGATGGAGGCGAAGACGCGTAACCTGCAGGCATCCGCCTCCAAAGTTGATCATTAAGGACAAGCGTGCAAAGTCCCACGGCTCATCTCTTACTACTACCTCTCTTCAACCTCCTCCGAATCCGAATTGATTGTGAAGGCACACACCACTCCACGTCTTATATATAATGGGTATGATATTGAACAGAAACTACAATGCAACCATGCGAAGTGACGATATATGGAATAACAGGTCGAGCCAGCAAAATAAGATGGAGCAAACTTGAATTCGTTCACCATTCCTTCGCCAACTTGAAAGACCACTCCCAATCTACCTCGACGTGTTCAGTAAGAGTAAAGATGCAGATGGGGAGACATACCAGCATAGACCTCCCCATCATCGTCGACCACACGGCTACGGACATTGTAAGAGCCAGTTCGAACCAGTAGTCCCGAGGGGGACTCTTCGGGTTCAAAGTTCTTCTTGTAGGCCTCGCCCTGCGGATGGGGACCGTACGATCCAAGCATTTGCTCGAGCTTGTCGACTGTTTGGGGGGTCAACAGATGTAGTATGGAATAATCATGGGTCAATCGATACCTTTTACCCCAGCCCTCTTCACAACTTGGATGTAACGGACACCCTGCGCACCAAGTATGACATCGGTACTCGCCCATGATGAAACCTTAGACTTACCGAGATGATGGAGTGGTTCACCTTGAATGTGATGCGGACGCTGTGAGCACTGTAGTCAACTCCCGATGGGCCCGAGAAAGTTCCTAGGGCTCACTTGTACTCGACTCCCTCCTTGATGGTGATGGGTTTCTTCTTAGTATCTGCGAGTCGGGCTACATCCTTGAGATCGAAGACGATAGCCTTTCCCTTAGGTAGTGTCGGAGAGTCCAGCTCAAGTGTTAGGACCGTAACCTGAATAGGTGTGCGAATCAGATAATGGTTGATTCTAATTAATAACCTCAGACCTTGGGACCATGAGATGATGCATTAGCGACACCTGGTACGATGCCTAGGGATGCCTTCCAGCGGGCCAAGCTCTCGTCATTAGCATCTAGCTGAGCATATTCATCTGCAGATTTGGCTGCACTGGGCTTGTAGCCTAGAAATAATTGTCGATCAGGACAAGATTCAATCAGAGATATGAATGACGGCACCAGGGGTGGCGGTGGGCTTGAGGTCGTCTTGTTCGTCGTTCTGGACAAGGGTTCAGCCCAGCTATAGAAAGGATGACGAAATTGACCTACAGTAGACATGGCTATATAGTAAGGTGGCGGATTGACTTGCCTAGGAGGTTGGCCTTCTATCACCACATATCGATTTCACACGGCCCGTGATCAGATCACAACGATGTCCAATAAACAACTTGATGTATTCCTCCATCTTCGGCCTAGTATCAAGATATAACATAGCTGGTACGTAGTAGTATGTCCACAATTGTAACTAATGCAACTATTTCCATCCAAAGATCATTTACAAATAATGTCCAAAGAATTGAAAAGGAGAAAAAAAACATATCAGGAATATATAGGTAACCTAGATTCGCGACAGGTGCAACGAATGGTCGCGGGTATTCTGTCTTGTTAAAAGAAGTGAATTAATTTGAGCTCGAGGAAGAGGATCGATCACTGGAAGCGGGTGTAGAGTGCATTGCCTCTGTTGGGTGTTAACGAAACATCACAATGGATTCGAATATTCAACTTACCCCCTTTAAACCAGCATTTCCCCTTGCTGAGATGGAAGCACTGGGGTCCGTTGGGGCAGGTGTGGCCCCAACAGCATTTTTCACCGTATGGACATTGAACGCCTGAAGGTGTGAATCAGCAAAATGACTCCGACGCCAGTCTTAAAGGTACCATTCTTTAACCAGTTGCAAGGAGCCTTTTTTGCATTACTCGAAAGCATCGCAAGTTGCTCTGGTGTCAAGATATAATCATGAGAATATTTGCAGATCGCAGCCTGTGGTGAGTCGTCAATGATGCGGAACTATCAGGCCTATCATTACTCACCCCTTTGGAACATGTCATCAAGTAATGCTCGTTGCAAGGAGGCGGATTTTCTGTGGCTTTCTCGAATCAATTATTGGCGAAGAAGACGCAGAATTACATACGTCTGTGCAAAGGCTAAAATAAAGCTGTGAGATCTTGCACCGCCCTGTAATCATGGAAGATTTTCTTACCAGTG
Source organism: Blastosporella zonata (assembly GCA_018856295.1). NCBI lineage: Eukaryota > Fungi > Basidiomycota > Agaricomycetes > Agaricales > Lyophyllaceae > Blastosporella > Blastosporella zonata. The sequence continues at coordinate 13,740 of JAFLHD010008879.1, read as the reverse complement.
AGGGATCAATCATCCGCCCACCTATTCGAGCCGGGGACTGCGGACTTATGAGTCCACCATTTGTTGTCACGGTGCTAAATAAGCCCACAGTCAATGGTGAAAGCTTTGGGAAACCCCTCCCTGACGGCTTCTCCGTCATGAACAATCCGTCTACAGTCAGCCGAGGAAGGGAAGGGAGTCTCGAATCCAATTCCACCTCGTTCGACGAGCGTAAGATGACGATTTTCCCCAATAGTTGCTCCTTATCCAAGGTACTGAACGTCGACATATAGCCCGAGACGTCGGACTGGCCACCTACATGCCATATGTTAATCCTTGACGGAAAAGTGTGCTGTTGCTTTCATACCGCAATAGAAGACGCGCAATGTTTGTGGGAAGCGCGTATACGTTTGCAGGTACTCTAGAAAATCGTTCAGTGTGAATTAAGTGCCCGGGACTGAGAATCGATTGACCTTTTATCTTTGAGTCGATGCAGTCTTTTTGATATCCAACGTCGACCATCGAGAAACGGGGAGATGATTGATTGAATCCCTGCAATCGAACTTGAGCGTCGATGGCCACGAACGCAACAAAAAGAAATCGCACCGCAAGAAATCCTTGAAATTGTTCAGGGGTGCAGATATTTTGTGACCTGATGAGGTCGTCCCATTCCATTTTGTTATAGTATACAGTGATCCAGAAGGAAAGTCGGCCAAAAATGTGGACGTCTTCATTAGAGAGATATTCTGCGATTGCCTTAGTGAGTTGTTGCGCCGCAGCCCGTCCACCTTGCTGTCCTTGAGCAAGAAACTCGCGAATAAATAAGTTTTCGTCTCCATTGACTACACACAAAATAAGGGGATTTTGGTTCTGTGGCGTCTAGTTAGGATCCCAGGTGACAACGTGACAAGAAAAGGTTACTCCTCTAAAGTAATCCAAGTTCGATATCTGACGGTTTAGAGCGGCGACCTGCACGTTATGTGCTTTAGTTTCGCGCTCAGAAGCCTCAAGAGCAACCGAGTGAGCTTGCTTCCAGACTGACAACTCAACCTCTAGTTCGGCGACTTTGTTTTCAAGTTCAGCATTGCGCTTAACGGTTGCCGTCGAGAGATCTAAAGGGTGAATGAAGTCAGAGTGACTTTGGAAAAATAAATTAACATCAAGAACGAACTAAGAAGCCTGGTGAGGGTTTCGTCCCTGACAATGGAAAAAGTTCTGACGTAAGTCGGCTGTTAAAACTCACTCCATAAAGGTATATACCAGAGCTGCTGACTATCCTCTGCCAGCGGTTGGGTTGCCATGATAGGCTGAGAGGGGGGGTGAAAGTGGGAGGCGGGAAGACGAACGAGAGTGAGTCAACGTGGAGTTGCTTTATGTACGACGGCCTTCCATACAAATGAAAGCTAAAGGCGGCTTCTCCGGTTCTATTGCCAAAAAGGCACCAATGGAACGGAGAAGAGTGACAACAGGCTTCTAAAGTCACACGAACAGATCCAGCTAGCATTCGTAGCCAATATAGACGCGTCCCACCAAACAGATACCAGTGGGCTGCTGTGCCCATCCGTGCTGGAACCCATCATTCATCTTCAACATCAAGGATACGCCCATCTCTGTTTGATTCGAGGCAGAAAAGTGCCATTTGTCAAGTCGGATTCCCGCGGAAGCGGCGTCCTCGCCTCGATCAACATCGCTGAGTTTAAATTCGTCTCAATAGTCATAGCGGCATATTCTTAATATTAATACATGGTAGTAACTGTGTCTCGTCATAGCTCAGTTTTAGGTTCCTTGTGCATGTCAGCTAGCCACAGCCTAAATCAACCATCTATCTCGTCAAAACCTGTCACAAAACACTCACCTCCCACAAATTTGCAGCGTCCCTGTTTGAAGAAATGGCATTTCGTCGACAGTCCGCAGTAATGACCGTAGCAGCAATCGTCACCCCAAACGCAAAGCTCTCCTGCGATCCGAAGAGGATTTAGAGGCACGCGGATCACTGCAAAACTCCCAAGTTCACCTTTATTCATAGCAGGGCACGGTGCCTTCTTCGCGTTTGTGCGGATCTCATTAAAATGCTCGGCCTCCAGGAGGTAATCGTGACCGTATTTGCATTCAGCGCCGTGCTTACAGTTTGCCAGGTAGAACAAGGTGCACGGGGGTGGTTTATCTTTAAAGCAAATCAGCGCAACATCCCGGACAGAATCCTTGGTATCACGTACGTTTCGACAAGGGCTAGATCGAATCCAAAATCAGATCCATTTTGACAACTTCAAATGACAGCATCAACTTACGACATTTGGGTTAACATGTCGCGATCCCCGGAATGTTGGAATTGAGCGCTCTGGGGGATCGTCACTCGCCTCGCTTGTAGTACTATCGCTCGAATCCAAATCGGGGGTAGGAACCCGTTTTTGAACCGCCAACGAGTAACTGGGCGGGAAAGAGAGCCGACGTTGAAGCGTCTCTGATTCCGCAGCGGCTTCGGGGACAGCGCCAGGAGCGCCGGAATCTTGATCGAGCTCGGGAAGCGCTGGGGTGGATACGGTTGTCTGCACTTCCAGCGAGCTGACGCGCGGAGGTGACCTTACAAGTACTGCGTGCGCAACCTGGGGAGGAATGACAAGCTTCCTTTCCAAGAACAAGTCGGGAATTGTCAGGACGGGCAGTTCAAGGTCGACGATCCCCGCCGCCATTTCAGTGTAACTTCGAAGGAGGATTAACTTTTGTTTGAACCCGGCGGTGATTTGCGACCTCAGATTTGTAACATATCCGTTGTCGTGGCATCCTGAGGAGAATACGATGAGCGCGCGGTATTTAAAGCGTGGGCGAGGGCTCACCACCAAAAATAATCTTGTAAGTCTGAGGGAGACGGAGTTCGTCTTCGAGCCGCGCTGGTACTTGCAACTTAGAGAAGGTTATATTTGCCAATTGACTGGTCAGCCCACCTTTAATCTTAGCATCGGCAGCCTCTTTGGCGTCTCCGACGTCCACCATAACGAACCGCTCAGCGGCTTGGTTGAAGCCCATCATAAAGTCATCGAACCTCGTCTTCGCGATCAGGTTACCAACACGCCCGAACGTGTCGACTAGCCCACGCTTATTGAGGAACACGTACACCCAGAGTTGATACTGGTTGGCTCCAAAATTGGAGGACAAATGTTGCAAAATGGAGTCAGATAGCTTTTGCGCTGCAGCATGTCCCCCTATCCTGCCTTGAGCAATGAGGTCGGGGGAGAAAATAGCACCATCTCCGTCAAGGAGAGCTATGACGCGGAATCCCTATATTAGGATTATTCAGGCGAACGCGGAACAGTCCAGTTCCGGGGGAAGCTTGCCTTTATTTGGTTTTCCAAATCCTCCTTTTCCCTTATAGCATCGTGCTTTAATTTTTCATGTTGTCGCCTTTCCGTATCCACGTCATTATACGCCCTCTTATACACGCTCAACTCGGCCTCGAGCTTTTGAATCTTCTCGGAATAGAAAGATTCAGTGCCTAACATATTCAGTATTTCGCCTTGAAGATCCTATTTCAGCGAACAGTCATAAAAAAAAAAAACGATTAGAGAAACCCAATATACCTCTCAGTTGTTCGAAGTGGTGAACGCTGTGGTATACAATAAGTCTGACGATAAGGATGCAATGGTTCTGGGACATACACCGGATGAGCCTGAGGCTGGAGCGATGAAGCTGAAAATAAATCCTTGTTTGTGTCGTGTGCATCAGGATACATGTGTGCTGTCCTTGTTGGAGGCAGAAGTGTTGTAGAGTAAGAACACCTGGACGAGTGAACTCTTTAAGGCCACTGCCTCAAGGCATCAAAAGATATCACGTGTCCTTGAATAAGTCAGGAAGCTCATGGCTCATGCAGCGCGGCACCCATGCATGCGCACTTTTCTTCGAGATTAATTCCAAGACAATGTGATTCGAAAAGGTGTAACGATCGATTTATTTACAGGGGGGTGAACCGGCGACATTAGAGCTCTTAGTCTCGATATAGGTAACGAGACGATCGGGGTGAACGTGTTGCGAGCAATCCAGTATTGCGCGGAGACGAATCAAGAGGCCCAGGTACCGTGCTTGAAAAAAAAATCGACCTATAGAGATTGCACTGGGATTGATTACATGCACACGCCAGTCAGCCAATCAGTGAGCCCAGACAAGTCGGAGAATGGAACGAGTTCAGGTTTCAAAATTCATGGGCAGTGGTACAGAACAAGCTGCGTTGCGTGGCAGTGTATATTCATATCATTAGCACGTGATAGTGATAAATATAGCAACTTCCTAACTTCTCAACGTTGAACGCCACTTCGGATCCAGCTGAACCAAGTTGGAGTTTCTGTGGTTGAACGTTAACGTGTATACGCTGTAACGACTCGATTTTTACAATGTTTTCTACACTTCTTCGCAGCCTGGTGCTGTTGTACCTAACCGTGATACCCATTCACGCTCAATTGGCTCTTCCGTACCCACCATACATACCCCCTAACCTTGCAGATGGCGTTCTTCGTACATCTCAACCAAAGGTACCGAACCCTCAGTGGTCAAACATGCTGGGAAATCTTTTGTATTTCTATGAGGCACAACGTAGCGGGCCTCTTCCATCCACGAATCGCGTTCCGTGGCGAAACTCGAGCACTTTGAATGATGGGAAGGATGTTGGCCTGGACCTAACTGGTACGTTTCAAGAACACTCGCATATAATGCCCTTCAAACTGATGACAATCATAGGAGGGTACTTTGATGCAGGAGGTTTGTGGCCCGTTTGATTATCTCTGCAGTTCACCAGGTTCACATGAGGCAGATTTCATTAAAGCAACGTTTCCTCTGGTCAGCAGGTCAATTGCTGGCCTAGACATGTAACTCATTTTTCTTTCAATTTCAGAGCGCCTCACTACAGTCGATTTGCTGGGGAGCCACGGACTTCGGAGAAGGTGCCAATTTTCTGTTCTGATGCTTTCAAGTTCCTCTCGACTCAATAAACCAGGTTATGACGCGGCGAACCAGACGGCCTATCTCGACGACATGCTACGATGGGGGCTGGATTGGCTAATGAAGGTGTGCGATGAAACACCTGTCCTCTCTTTGTAGGCCCCTGAGTGACCTGCAGGCACATCCATCCAACAACACGTTATATGTTCTTGTGGGGAACAGTCAGTGTCACATTTATCCCATGTTTCGCCTCGCTCATTGTGAACAGCCGATGTTGACGACGCATACTGGGGTGGAGATCAAAATATTCCTACGTTCCGGCCGTCATATCAAATCAATGACACACATCCTGGAACAGATGCTGCTGCTGGGGCATCCGCTGCCTTTTCTGCATGCGCGATTCTGTACTCAAACAAATCCTTTGGTGGACCCTTCTCGTCACCCGCGTCACTTCAAAATTCATCTTATGCGGATAAATTATTGAGCCATGCGCAGCAGCTCTATTCCTTCGCCGTCAACGCAACCGGGGGGCAAAAGACCTATCAAACCTCCGTCCCTGCTGTAGCTGCTAGTTATGGATCCACTTCTTATACGGATGAACTCACTCTAGCTGCTCTTCTCCTGTCCTGGGCCACCAATTCTACTGCGCTGTACCAGCAGGCACAGAATTACTATAACAAGTTCCAACTCGCGGGACAAAATGGTGTTTTCAACTGGGACTCCAAAACTCCTGCGCTTGCCGTCCTTTTCGCTCAAATGTCCCAGTCCAATTCTAACTTCGGCGGGAATCTCTCGATTTGGCGGAATGAGGCGGAGCGTTATTTCGATCGCATTCTCAATACACAAGGGCCGGGATATATGACGAGAGGTGGGCTTCTTCGTAGTGGTACTGCATTTGCCTGACTTGCACAATGCGCAGCCGGACTGCTCTATTACGATGGCGATTCTGACGATGCCAGCCTCAACCCAGCTCTCAACGCTGCGATGCTACTAACCAGATATGCCCAAATTGCGTCTACTCCTGACAAAAAGACGTCCTACCTGGTAATGCATTGTTAGATCGAGTGCTGCTTTTCATTGTTGCCAACCCATCCTCCATCTAGAATTTCGCTCAGAGTCAGATAGATTATGCACTCGGCAAAAATTCTATGCAGGGTGCGTCATTTTACCGTTGAAAGGAAAATTGACCAACGTACCGGGGGTTAGTTCCGTATATTGTTGGGATGCATCCAAATTCGCCCGTCAATCCTCATTCTGCCATGGCCAGCGGTGGGAATGACATTTCCACAATTGACACATCGCCCGCAAATGAGACATACATACTCTATGGGGGAGTTATTGGCGGTCCCAACAAACATGACCAGTACTACGATATCCGAAGCGATTGGCCTGAAACTGAGGTAAGTTTCTTGTTTGGATCCTACCCACCTGACACGCTTCATGCTGATAATTCAGGTGGCCCTCGATTACAATGCACCAATGCTGACACTGGCCGCAATGCATGTCATGAACGATACGACGGACCCTTTCTTTACTTCCCTTCGAGTCGGTGCATATGAGACGGTCCGACCCAAAGGCCAACCGTGCGACGCCGCCTTCCCTGCCGCCTGTGCTGAGCCTGAGCTTAGCAAGGGTGCCAAGATCGCTATGGGTGTTACCATAACTGTCGTCGGCCTCATCATTGCAGGCCTCCTTATGTGGTATTTTCATGAACTCGAGGCTGCGAAAGCAGCTTAGCAGGATTCCCAAAGACGATTGAAAGACTCTCAATCTTGTACACTTGCATTGTATGCTTTATATATCCGATATGCATATCCAGGTGTTTCTTGCGCTACATACAGGGTGTGGGGGTAGGGATAGTTGTAGACATAATGATAGATAGCTTCCGTGGTGGTCCATTCCTTTGCATCTAATGATCAATGTTCGGTCCTTCTAATAAACCTGCAAATTGCGTCAGAATCAATGCCCATCAGAGAAGAAGTTGCCTTACCTCTAGAACGTATCTCTCCTCCTCTTTCAGGCCTTCCAAGTATTCACCAGCTTTGGCTGAATCGCCTGTATACTTCGCCAACGCATTAACGAGCGCTTCGTATACGTCCGGGACAGGCCACGTAGGTCCGCAAAGGTAGAAGACACCCTCATCCTCGTGGAGCATCTTTGCGAGCGCCTCGGAGTCCTCGAGCATTTTGTGCTGGATATAGACCTTCTTGGCTCCATCTCTGGAGAACGCAAGGCCAGCACGAGTGATGATCCCATCGAGAATGAAGGCCTCGATCTCCTCTCCATAAAGGTACTCAGATGCCTGGTAACGAGATCCAAAGTAGTAATAGACGGGTCCAATCTCCTGTCCTTGTGAAGCAAGCATGGCGAAGTGCTGCAGGAAAGCACGGAATGGAGCTGCTCCAGTGCCAAGTCCAGCCATGATGATGGGCTGTTTTGGGTTAGGAGGGAGCTGAATTGCATCATTAGCGCCTTGTCCGAGAGAAATACATGTCGAGAACGCACCTTCATTACGCTAGGCTTGATAGAGACTGTGACCTTCTGACCCACGCGCAGGCCAGCGAGATATCTCGTGCATTGCCCATATCGAGGAGTGCCTGCATGTTTGTAATGAGTTTAATGGAGATCAAAGTTTAAGTTGAGACCAACCATCTGGAGTCGTCCACTCGACGGTGACAACCAAAAGATCCACCCGGTTGCCCACGACGCTTTGAGCACTGGCAATGCTGTAATGCCTGGGTTTGATATCTCCGACCAGTTCACACAACTTCTCGACTCCCGGCTTCGCGGTGGGGAACTTCTTGAGTACATCGACAAATGTGACATTATCTTTATCAGACAACTTCTTGTATGTCGCTGAGCCTTCTGGGGAACCGATGAAGAGTAAGGCGTGGCGGTCGACGGAACTGGTGGCATATGGTGCGAGATCGGTGTAGAACGACTTGGGGGGATGGCCAAAGAGATCGATCTGTTGCTGGAGCGCCTGCAAGACAGTTCGGGTGTGCAACTTGCCCTCACCAGCGACAACGGGGATGGTCACAAGGGAAGCAGCATCCGCGCCATACCATGTACAGAAGTCGAGAACTTCTTGTTCGTCATTCCATCCGTGTACCCCAAGCGCTTCACCAATGGCGTACTTGAGCCCTGTGCCCGTGGTGTCGAATTCGAGATGGAAAACATTGCGATCGTACTCCAAGGGAGTCAGGCGACGGTTGACAGAGCAAGTCACAAGATATGTACGATCGGGGCTTTCTGGGTGCAGAGCGGGATTTTGTGGGTACTCCTCTAATGATGGTTCGACAGGGGGTGCGAAGGCTGCGGGGAAAATGAGATGCTTCGCGGCGTCATGCCACGAGGAAAGGCGGGCGCCGTTCACGACAGTCTCTCCATCCTCAGTCTCGACTGCGATAGCATTGAATTCGAAAGTCTGCAATGGCGAACCAGTTTCTGCCACCTGCGTGAACGCAATTTCCTTCAACCCCAACCAAGCCTGCGCATTGATTTGCTCCAGTGGGATGCCTTCGACCGCCGCTCCCAGCGCCGTCTGAACCACCGCAAGAACGTTAGACTCCGTAGCTGTCCCACCGAGGTACAACCTCACAAACGCTAGATGTGTAAGGATGACCTGAAGAACCTCGGATGCCGGACCAGCGGCTCCTGCAACCTTGACGGCAATGTCCTTCGCATCAAGAGTGAAGATACGAAGACCCCGCTCGGCAATAACAGCCGTCACTTCGGAAGAAAGATTGGAATACAGCTCTTCGGCGGTCCAGGTGGTGACTACAAGGACAGAGGAGCCACGTTTCGCGTAATTGAGGACGGCATGGGATTTCAAAAGGCTCTGGTCCAGAACGGCTAGGAAGTCCACCGTACCGTCGCTTTCTGCATCGAGAGGGAGTGTAATGGCGAGGGGGAGGAAGTCAGTCACCTCGGATTTGGATGACAGGACTATACGGGTGGCAGCAATGCCTCCAGGTTTGGAGAACGCATCGTAGTCGGTCAATGAACGGGCCATGACACCTTTGCTAGAAGCGAAGAGCGCCTCGGTAGCGCGAGGGAGTGCAGAGAGGGGCGATTGCGGGGCGCTGAATAGGAGGACGCGTTTAAGCGAGGAAGGGTGAAGGGAAAATGCGCTAGATGTGGCGGCTGGGACGATGCTGGCGATGAATGAGAAGAACGCGTTATCCTTGTTCAAGTATTCGTGAGTTTTGGAGGGTGTGATGCGATGTGCGTGTACGGAAATGGCGGCGCTCTCTACGAGAGAACCAAGCACCTCGACGTACAGAGGGCCCTGTGTAGAGATGTTGGGGATGTCATCCATAACGTGGACACTGACGACGCTCTTGGGCAAGGCATTTCTGAGGGAAACCTCGTCCCAAGGGCGAAGGACGTTGACGGTGATAACAGCAAGGCCGACGGTACGAGTCGCGATGGCGGCCGCGGCTACAGCAAGGGGACCATTCAGGACAACGATTGCGGTATGCGCTTGAGCGTCTCCAGCAACGTCAAAGAACTTGTAACCTGCGGCAGTGAAGGCATCAGCAACATTGCTTCCGACATCTTTGCTCGACAGCGGTGCAAGGGAGTGTCCGGTCTCCCTAGAGCTGCCATAGTGATCGAAGAGATGGATGACATGGGAGTTGGTGAGTTTGTACGACAGTGCAGTGAAGTCGACAGTCTGCTGAGGCGCGGCAGAAAGGAGAATCACGAGATTCTCTGGAAGAAGCGACCATGCCGAGGCGAGGGGTGCCAACGATTGGGAGAGTGAGAAGGATTCGCCTATAGATGTGACTGTGGGGACTTGAATGACCAATCTGCTCATGGGGGTGGCAATTGGGATGTGGGAGAGTGATGGGGCCATCATGGAAAGTCCGGTGGGTGTGGTATATGCAGTGAGCACTGCGCCCTTGACAGTGTCCTGGCTGGTTCCTTCTGAGAGTCTTCCTACGAGACTTAAGCCTGCACCAGCTCGTGTCTGGAGATCGACCACTGGCGCTGAGTTAGTGGTTCCTGACTTTGCCCGTTCTTTTGTCCATGTGCCAAAGCCTGCCTGCTCTGCGAGATCATAGATGTACACGGTGGAGGTGGTAGAGTCATGCGACGCAATGGATTCGACGAGGGTCGAGGCGGGAAGATGGGGGTTGTAGTAAATATTCTCAAGGGTATCTAGGGAGCCTTTCAGAACGGGAGATGAGGGCGTCGACAGAGTGGTGGTCGAAGAAAAGGGCGTCGACGCGCCAGAGGACTTTGCGGACGACATTTTGGTAGGAACTGAACAAGACAAGCCCTATGATTTTCTGACATATAGCGAAAACTTTACGGTGATCACAGGCACCGATGAAGCAATTTGTGCTCAAAATCACGTCTTCATTTACGATCACGTGTGCAAATTTCGGAACAGTTGTCCGATTGATCGCGACGCGACCTTCGGGCCGGAACACAGCTCGTCGATGATGCAATTCCACTCCATGTTTCTCAAGTAGCAGCGAGGCCAGAATGAAATTTGTTTGGATCTCAACGGCCCTGATCAACGATGAATTGTCACTACAGCGTTAAAATCCACACCTATTGCATATTGAACGGATCGAGTTTTCTCAAGTACATTGTGTTTGAAGGAAGTACAGTGTTATTAAAATCATCGGGTATCTACTAAGCCTAGAATTCATGCGCGGATCGTGCTGAACAGGCGATCACCCTGTCGGATTTGCTGAACGTCAGACGGACAAACAGCGGTCAAGAGGACACACTCACAGTGTCGCCCAGTCCAGGGCTAATAATGCCTTCGGGTGTCAGATCTTGGTCCACACCAGCAGTCCAAATCTTACGCGGTTGAGTCCAGGGTTATTGGAAAAGATAATACACTTACCTCGAGTTCTGGATATTCGCCCTGAACGTGTGCTAACCCCTCTCTGGATGCAAGGACGCACAGAAGCTTGACATTCTTTACTGGAGTCCGTATGATTATCAGTTTCTTTTAGGCCTAATACACGGAGGCCATCTCACCAGGAATGCCCCAATCTACGATCATGGCCAGTGCTGCACATGCGGTGCCACCGGTAGCGATCAGAGGATCCAGCAAGAATACTTGATCTACGGGAGGAGAAGGTGGAAGTTTCGAATAGTCTAGATCCGGTGAGCAACAGACTCCCGTTGAAGAAGGCATGGCTCACATTCCACGGGCTGTAGGGTGACCTTCTCTCGGAAGAGACCTAAGTGATAGACCGGCGCATTTCTAACAAAGGAAAAGGGATGGATGGATGGATGGATGGCACTTAATGTTGGAAGTACATACGGGAAGAGAGTTAACTGAACGGGGGCAGGCAATGAACAAATCAGATTGTGTGATTGACGGGCGGATTGAAGACCTACCAAAGCGTCCGTCATGCCCAGTCCAGCTCTTAGAATAGGCGTCAACCCAATGCGAGGCTTGATAACAGTGCCTACGAATGGGCCAACAGGGGTTACCTGACATCGCAGAACCTCATCAATATGAGTCGCGATCTACACAAGGAGCACCTACGCCTTCGAAAGTAGATTCTTCGAGGGTCCGGGTGGCCTCTATGCCCAAGACAAGGCTGATTTGGTGGATACCCTAACAAAGCGCCTCAGGGGGGGGGTAAACAATGCTGAAGCTGGCAGGCCTACCTCTCGGAACTCCTTGGGACCAGTCGTCAACTGTCGAAGCTTGGACAATTCAGCATTGACAATGGGGTGAGACAAGACGTTGACTTTGGCTGTGGTCATGACGGTAGAGGTTGATTTGAGAACGTCGGAGATGTACAGAGAGTGGGGTAGGCGTGTGCCATGCCAGTTGTCTGAACCGTATTCAAATGCGATGGAGGCTCGATAAGATCCACACGTGTTATCTTATCGGTGAGTTCTCATGCACGCTTCAACCTATTGCGAGAAACTACATATCTTTATCTGCGCTTGTATTCACATGGCTTGAGCAAACTAGCTCTCGATAACACACTTTCCCATTCCTTCTCGCTCTTCCCCTTGCTTGCAGCTTTCCTAAACTCAAACAGCGTAAAGTGCGAGTTGCTATCATCCTGCAGCCATCTGGGTGTCAAGAAAACTCGATAAAAGACAAAAATGGTCCGTACTTTGGATTTTAGTCGGAAGCCCGTTGATCCTATAAGATTTTGGAATTCTTCAATATTGGTAAAACGACTGGCGACTTCCGCGATCTTCAGCTCCCCACTTGGTGACTGTCAATATTGCTCGAGAACTTGAGGAAGACCATAAACTGCTCACCCCGGTTTGAGTATACGCCATGCCTCGCGGATACAATTCGGCCAATTGGTGCCCATTAAGCTGAGCGCACAGACTACCACATCCACAACTTGCCCATCGCCCTCCGATTTCTCGGTGGGCTCAGACCCGGGGAGTGGAATTTTGTCGCATATGTCGGCCTCGACCACAAATGCATCATCAGAAACAAGGTCGAATGACAAAATAGTCAATCCTTCTGGGACAAGAGAACGAGCCATAGCCGCATCACCGCATCCTAAATCCGCGACGACTGTCTTTTTGGGGTACTTGGAGAGAACCGAGATATAATGCTCGACGGGATTTGTCGGCCAGAGTTGGACCTGGTGGCGGAAGCCTGCATGGTACTAAGTGTTGAAGTCAGTGTACGGAGAAAAAATCAATGAAAAATTGGCGTACGTCTTGGAAAACGCGCGGGTCCTCTTTCATCATTTGATGTGCATGAAGACTGTCCGACTTGTACAAGCTTTCATTGATCATCCTACACGGAGAAACGATAAGATACGGATAAAGACGCCACAGAAGATAACTCACCTAAATCGTGCGCCGTCAAGGCTTTCCTTCATTCCTTTCTGCAGGGCCGTGAGGCCTGCGGGTTGCGATGATAAGGATCCAGGAGCACGCTTCTTCGCCACCCGTTTTGAGTCTTCAGGGGAAGAATAGGCTTTGTCCACAGTTTTGGTGGGTTTGACGGGAGCTGGACTCTTCTTCTCTTCCTCGGCTACGGTCGTCTTTGCTTTCTTTGCTTTCTTGGACTTTCGCGGCTCTGTCTCAAAACGACTGACGGAGACATCTGCAGCAGCTTTCCCCTTCTTTTTGTTGGAAACTTTTGGTGCGTCTTTCGGCGAAGGAAGGTCCAATTGTTTGATGAGTTTCTCGATATTAGCTTGTGCTGCCTGCAAGTCGTGGGGCTCGTATACTGACGATGCCGGACGTTTGCGCTTCTTTGACGTGGTGGTGGACGGCTCTGCCATAGGAGGCGCGCCCACTGTCCATCCCGGAACGTCGAAAAGCGGCATATCGGTGTGGGCGCTGAGGAAAGAGCTGATTACATCATATTATTGCCGAGTTTTTTTTTTTATAACAGACTCTGGTAATGAATGGGCGGCCTTTTACCTCATAATGCGTAAACTGTAAAACACGTAGTGCATCCACGACAACATCAGAGTTTCATTTGTCCCGTATAGATTGGGGTGGGGACAAACGGAATTCTGTATGTGACCTGCTGATATTTGCTGACAAATAAATAGCTAATTCTAGATTAATTTTGTCCTGGATGATACCACAGGTGCGCGCATTACCAATCTCGCATTATATCTTACCACACCCCACGGTGGGCTAGTCTCCCAGTTTTGAGGGCCATCTCAGGCGGTTGGGGCGTCGGGCGCGTGGTTTTGTAACGTGTGGCAAGGGGGCTGTGAATCGCAGCGTCGGGTGTCGCAATTGGGAGCTGCGGCCTGAGGAATGGCATGCAGTAGTTGATGACCACCTCGCCCCCCCCTCCCTCCCCGGCGTCTTCGCAGTGCCTCGCATGGGCACGCCCTACCCTCGCGGCCCCCCCCA
>JAFLHD010000228.1:0-10056 GCA_018856295.1 Blastosporella zonata | reverse complement strand
TGTCAGAGTACAAAATCCAAGAGTCTTCAGAATTGGGGGTGTTAGTCCAATGAATCAGATAGTCAAAGTGGCATCCCACCCATCAAGAAGTAATGAAGCTGTCAATAGAGGAGTTATCTTCTGGGAGTACGACAGGTGGAGTGAATTGTTTTGAAGGTACACAGTCAGAAATGACAGATGGGAAGACATATGGCTCCAATAAGGAGACATGGAAAACAGGGTGGATGTGTGACAATAATTTTGGCAGTTCAAGTAGATAGGAAAGGGTACCGTGTCATTGAATGACCTTAAAAAGTCCAAGGCACCAGTAATCTAGTTTGTTAGTTAAGAAGCTCATTGGTCAAGTTGTTTTAATGTTGCGTTGTAGCAACCAAACCAGAGAACTAGGCTTGTAGTCGGGATAGGCTGAGTGTCGAGCATTGTAATATTTTGCCATCAAGTTCCTCTTGTATGAGTTGAATGCAAAAAGCAAGTTTAGAAGCTGCAGGATTAGTGGGACATTCTGTGTAAACCTCAAAGTCAGGGTGATAACCCAGATTAGCATAGAAAGGAGATTGTTGCGTGGATTGGTTAATTGAGTTGTTGAAAGAAAATTCTGTGAGTGCCAGATAATCTAACCAGTCATCCTATACATGTAAGCACAGAGGTAGGTTTTTAATGTTTGATTGGTTCTTTCTGTTAAGCTATTGGTTTGAGGATGATAAGCAGTAGAGGGAGTCATTGTTGTGCTACAGAGAGACATCAGGTGTTTAAGAAACAAGAAAATGAAAACCAAGCCACAGTCAGAAACAATATATTGGGGAAATTTGAGTGATCCATTCTCCTGTAGTACCATGAGAGAAGGTGATTGATTGCAATGGAGTTGTTCCATCCATTGATGGCAAAGACCTAGGAACTATTTGGTCTTTGGCTGTGCTTTTCCCAAGTCTCCATGCTTGGCTTTGCAACAATTACAATCCATAGCTTTGTGACCTAATTTATTGCAGTAGAGACAAAGATTGTTTTTGATGCAGTATTTGCATTTGGCAGGAGTGAGAGGTCCAGAAGCAGTGTTAATTGCATCAATAGCCATAGAGACAATGTCAGCAGTAGAAGTCAAGGAGTTGATGGGAGAAGTAATAGATTTTGCATCAGAAAGGGAGGTGGAATGTTCATTAGAAGTGATGGGATTATTCTTTTTTTTGGCACTCCCATTTTCTTTATGGTGATAACAAGGCACATGGCTTAGACTATTAGCAGGCAGTTGAAAGGATAATACCAAAATGGAGTGGGGTCAAGTATGGGAGAACTAGTTATATTAATGAGCTTATGAGTGAGTGAGTTAACACTTCAGAGGAATAGAATGATGCATTCTGGGGCCTTTGTAGAAACCTATAGAATAAGTGAGCAGGTTAATAAGTGTGATTTTGTGCTCAGAGTTTTGTTTTTGTTTTGCTAACAGAATAAGTGACCAAAATGGATTGGGTGTCCTTAAATTTTTAAGAGCTAGTACAAAGGATGCAATGCAGAGTAACTGCTAGGAGTGTCACCTTTAAATAAAGATGTAGTCAATAAAGGGTTGACTAGTGAAGTGAGTGACTGGATTGAGTTTCAAATAGATTTTGAATAGCTTTTGAAGTAGGAAAATAGTGGTGAATTGAGTCTCAATAGAGTTTTGACTAGAGATGTTGTGACTGAGGGAGCTTCAAATAGCTTTTGAATAGCTTTTGAAATAGTTAAATAGTGATAAGTCAAGTTTTGATAGAGTTTCAAATAGATTTTGAACAACTTTGAAAATGGCAAAATAGTGGTAAGGAAAATAGTAGATAGTCTTCAAGTTGGACAACCTAGAAAAAGACTTTGAATGATCTCAAAAAGGAACTGAATAGGCTCCAAATATGATTTGAGGGTGTCAGTAAAATGGTTAAGTGAGTAAGATGTGTTACTTGATACTAGTGACAATTACTAGTGTAGTTCCTGAGGATGATAAGAGAGTAAGAGACTTTGAAACCTTTGTAGTTTCACTGATAAAGGATAGAAATGATGACAATGATAGCTAGATCATGCCCAAGCTCTGATATTTTGTGTAATATAGAGATGAAGTAGTACAGTTGTTATACGTTCAAAACAGTCTGAGATGCCAACACTGCTGCAATATAGTAAGTGAACTGTAGTAATAGATAGGAGTAAATAAAAGATTTGTAGAGCCAAAAGTAGTTGGATAAATGGTTAGAGGTTGCCACACCACGGCATAACCAAGAAAGAAATGATGAGTTGAATAGGGGGTAATAACCAAAATGATGAAATCAATAGAAAAGAAGCCTGGCTAACCTTTAGCAAAGATGTTAATGGAGTTAAGACATTATCTTCACAACATTAATAGGAGCAAGTCTTTGAAGTACATGTGATTTCACCTTCACTCTTTAAATACCAGTCAAGATATCAACGAGTTTCATTCATTTAGCGCACAACCTCAGTAGGAAAACAACCTGCCTAGGAGTAGTCCTGTAACTACCCTGATTGAATGCAGTCACCCTATACTGAAGCTAAGATTGTCCTGAGAACTTTGACAAATGGAGTTAAGACATTATCTTCACAGCATTAATAGGAGCAAGTCTTTGAAGTACATGTGATTTCACCTTCACTCTTTAAATACCAGTCGAGATATCAATAAGTTTTGTTCACTCTTATATTCAATCCACACACATGTACTGAGAAGTCGTACCTATCCTATTCAACATTACCCACCCTCCACTCTAAGGGGTAAAAAGGTAAGAACTATAATGATGAGAAATGTCCAAGAAATCAATGAGTCAGTCATCAACAGGGTTATAGAGTTGAGCTAGTCACTTATGGATTGTGTGAATAGCCTAGCAAGCCCCACTATATTCATAGGGAATTGTGCCATTGTGATGAGTTTTGAGAGATAAGTATCATTTTGGTAGCACCAAGACCAAAAGTTGCTGCAGATAGGTACCATCCATAAGACGGATGACTATGGTCCAAGTGTCAATAATTGCTGACAGTTTTAGAATGACATTTCAAATAGTGGTCAGAGGGATAGGGCTAAGAGTTATTAAGTAGCCAGTTGATTGATACAGTATTGATTTGTTAAAGACTAGTGTCATTGACCAGAGTAATAGCTTGAGGTATTGACCATGTCATGTAAGTGACCCCATAGTGTGATAGTAGACCATTGAATAGTCAGTCAATAAATGTCATTAGACTGAAGCATAGGGAGAGTCAAATGAATAGTCAAGGATAGGTGACTAGAAATGTGGTAATGACCAGATTGACTTGAAGTGCTGGCCATTAGGAAATATAGTGACTTGAAGTGAATACACACCTGTATTAGGGCACGTCTCATCAACGGGGTTTGACTTCAGGCTGATGGAGATTGGTGTCAACAGAGATAATGATAGGTTCCCAGTCCTCAAGTGTCATAGGACAATTAACAATGGGAACAAGATGGTTGGCTTAAGACCCTTCATAAAATGGAATTTTGGTTTGTTCTGTCATGTCAAGGTGACTGGCAAGCTCCATGAATGCAGTGAGGTATTTGTGAGCTGAACCTGTTTGTTTAATTTCCTCTAACTTCTGTTTGGCAGTCTGGATAAGACTAGGGTGGAAACACCCAAGGGTGTTCACTAAGGGAGTTGGAGTTCAGAAGGGGAACTGAATAGAATAGGCACAAAGTGTATCTGGAGGTTCTAACTCTGGAGTCCTCTCTATCTCAAGTCTACATATAGTTGTAATTGTAGTAGTCATGTGATCGTAAAGTAGTATTGTATGATAATGTGATTGTGAAGTATTGTATGATAATAGTAAGGCGTAGTCTTACACTCACCCTTACTCCTGAAAATTATTATCTCCAGACGTAAGGAATAGTAAAATATATACCAGGTATAATCCCAATGTCGAAGAAATGAAGATTGAGGTTCTATGAATGATGAAGTTTTTCCCAATCGTCCAAGGCTTTGGTGTCTTTGAGTTCTCGATAAGGTTGCCATAAATCATTTCCAGGGCCTTCTCCCTGCCATCGTACAAGATATTGTCTTCCTCGACCTCGTTTCTGTTTGTCAACAATCTTCTCGATGAAATGTTTGATGAATCCTTCAGACAAAATGATTGGATCAGGTGGTTTCGCAACTCAGTCTGGGAATAAACTCTCGTTGTTCTCTGTGAATGGTTTTAATAGAGCAGCATGGAATGTAGGGTGTACAGAAGAATATTCAGGCCATTTCAATGTATACGTTGATGTTTCGGGGTGGCTTTGTAATATTGTGTAAGGACCATCAAATTGTGGCATGAATTTTGTGGCGCAACCATCATTCTTGTGTAAGTATTCTCGATGACAGTTCAAGGTCAATAGCATGACTTTATCTCCAATTTTGTAAGGTATTTTGGCGGCACGGTCTTTATTTGCGTAGTAAGCTTGTATCAATTTTGATGCCATCAAAGTGTCCATTGTGTCTAAAAAATCGATCTCCATTGACTCTATAATGTTATGTGCTGAATTGTGATCCATTTTGTGGAATTTGTTACGAGGTACGATGGGAGGTAAGACTCTCGGCAAAAATCCAGATTTTAACTGAAAGCCCGAGAAACCTGTTGAAGCATTGACGGTGTTCATGATGTGGAAACGGATCAACGGTAATGCTTTTACCCAGCCTAGTTGGTTACAATTGACGTGGTACCTGATACTTTGAATTACGGTTTTGTTTGTTTGTTCAGAGAGACCATCAGTCTGGGGATGAAAGGCTGTCGACTTCTTGTGTTTGATACCAGCGAGTCTGCAAAAATCTCTCCAGAATGTTGATAAGAATAATTTGTCTCTGTCGGATATAATTTCTTCTGGTAGGCCATTTTTGCAATACCAGTGTCGGAAAAATACGTCCGCAAACTGCGCAGCTGAAATGGAAGAAATGATCAGAATTACTCAAACATCGGCACCTGTTTGACATGAAATGGTACAAATAGCATCAAACCCATTATTGGATGGTAGAGGACCTATGAAATTGATGGTAATGGAAGAGAATCTTGCATCAGGTGAAGGTAAGGGATGTAAGGGCCCACACGGTTTATCTGTTTGTGACTTGTGGTGTTGGCAATCGCGGCAGCTCAGAACATAAGCTGAAACCAATTGAGCACGCATTCCAGGCCAGTAGAAGGAATCACAAAGGGACAAGTATGACTTGGATCCTCCAAAATGGCCTAGACGATCATGTGCAGAATGAAAAAGTTGTTTGCAGAGATTGTTGAATTTAGGGATCACGAGACGGTTGCCTATAAATATAAGACCATCTCTGAAGACGACGCCAGGGGGTGTTAGATTTGAAACCCAAGATTGTAGTAATTGTATGGAGAAAGGGTCTTCTTTATAACTGTTTATGATGTCTTGTACAAATTTAGAATCATTTGTTACACTTATGATAGGTGCCGCCACATTTGGCAGTGGGGGCGTGTCGTCAGGTAATCTGGAGAGTGCGTCAGCGACGCAGTTGTCTTCACCAGGAATGTAGTGTATTGTGTAATCAAATTGCAACAAGTATTCCATCCACCTGGATTGTCGCAAGGATAAATTGCGTTGATTGTCGAAATTTTTCAGGGTTTTGTGATCCGTGTGGATGTATACGTGTGCACCAAGAAGATCTGTTCACCATTTCTTAAATGCGCGTACAATTGTGAGGAGTTCCTGCTTGTGTGTTGGGTATCTCTTCTCAGCAGGATTATATTGCTTTGAGTCAAATGCGACGGGTCTCGCCAGCTCCCAAGATGGGCCAAAAGATAAAGTCACACCAGTCCTTTGTCTACTTGCATCACATGTTAGGAAAATCCTGTTGTTGCCGGGGTTAAGATGATTGATGGTTATAAGACAATTAGGCCCCATAACAAGCGCCTTAATAGCATCAAAAGTGTGTTGATGTTCTGTCGTCCAAGGGGGAAAAGACAGATTACAAGCTTTGGTGGTAAGAGGCGTCAAAATTGCTGTATGTTCCGCTAAGTTTGGTAGGAAGGTCGCGATGTATCAAACTAAGCCAAGAAACTGCCGGACATGCTTGGCGCGTTTGGGGATTGGCCAGTTCAAAACTTTATCTACCTTCGACGAAAGGGGCTTGATTCCACGGCACGACAAATGATGCCAAAGGAAGTCAATTTTGGCGCAAAATAGAGTACTCTTCTGAATTGAGCAATATAGTCCTGCTTTTTGTAAGCTATTGAGAATTGAGCAGATGTTAACAGTGTGTTTTTCTTCATCTTCCAACCATATAATGATATTGTCCAAGTAAACATGGCATATTTTCCCTATGTAAGGCAAAAGTGCCATAGTCAGGTGACATTGTTGTGTCTGTGGCGCATTTCAAAGACCCATTGGCATGACCAGCCACTCATATAAACCAAAAGGGGTTATTGTTGCAGTGAATTTTACATCCTTGGGAGCCATTTGTGTCTGAAAGAAGGCATTTGTGAGATCAATCTTTCCCCATATCTTCCCCTTGGCGGCGTCGTCCAAAATAGACTCTACTCGGGGAAGCGGATATGTGTCTTGAATGGTTACTGCATTCAGCCTTCTATAGTCTACAACCCAACATGGAAGTGCATTCAGATTGGCCTTAGAAATCACAAAGGATGGTGATGCATAAGGTGAGTTTGATGGTCGAATACGCCCCGCTGCTAAATGCTCTTCTATCAAGGACTTCCATGGCACCAAGAATTTCTTAGGGCAAGTGTATCCTTGTGTCAAAGATATTTGTGCATTAGATGTCAATTCAATTTTGTGTACCACATTACGAGGCAAATTGTCGATATGTGGCAGGGTCGCAGGAAAAATCTTGACAAACTCCAATTTCATCATTTTGTCCCAACGTCGTAGAAGTTCTCCTTGGTATTGACAGTGTTCATTCAAACTGTTATCCACTGCTAAACTGTCAATCCATAGATGGATCAATTTGACACTATTCCTGGGAGGACAACCATCATTCATTGAGTTGGAATGGAAGCGCTCCGGCAATGATTTGACAAGCACGTGTAATTGTTGTAGCACATAAAAAAAAAAATCTTTGCTTCTAAACGACCTGCGGCTATTGCAGGACCATGGATTGCTTTTGATGTGGACAGGGAAATGGTTGAAATGCACATATATTGATAAGAATGTTTTGTTTTTAAGAGGTCAAACTTCAATAAGGGAATGGTGGCAGTGTGAAGTCGTGCATCTACGAGAATGTCATTTTTGGCCAAGAAATCAAGACCGAGAATGATGTCAATGTGCAGGGAACATGCGATAAAGAATCGACAATTTGATGAGGTCCATTGGTTACAGCAAGAAGAGACGGATAAGGTAACATAGTGCGTGATTTGTTGTGAAATGGATCCATGATTGCTGGTTGAATGGAAGGCTCCTACAACTGATAGGGGTTTCTTCAATGGAATACGTTCAAGTGATAGTCGTGTTGCGAGAGAGTCAGAGATCAGAGCTGGAGGCAAACCATGGTCAATGAGCATTTGTATCGCATGGAATTGGCCATTTGGCATGTTGACGGAACCAATCCAATGAAGAGGTTTAGGAATCACATACTTGTCTGGGAACATGTTGATGTCTTCATCAGATGTATGGAAAACTGTTCCGTCATTGACGTTGTTGTCCAAAGGCTCCAAAACTGCAGCAATGGTTGTTGTCGAGACGACTGCAGGACCAGTGGCGTTAGGCTTCTTGTCCCGACGCGCTGTGATTTCGGGCCACATTTTGTTGATGTGCACCTGAGTGATAGTTGGAACCAGTCCAAAAGGTAGCGGTTTGTCGCAATAATCACAAACATGTCCAGCCGGTAGGAAAATGTTGCGGCAACCTGTACAACCTCTGTTTGCCGCTAGTAAGTTCCGCTCCTCGACCGTCAGGGGCAATGCATATGAACAATAAGGTCTGTTGTTGGTAATGTTTGTAGGTCTGTTGAAGGTGGTTTTGTTTCCAAATGCAGCAGTAGGTGGAGTAACGGTCGAGCGACTGGAAGAAAAATTACCCAACGCCTGTAACTGCATCATGTACGACTTATTTTCTCGCTCCTTCTTTGCTCAAAGACTGTCATCAATGTGTCCAACCGCCGTACACCAATTGTTGAGACCTTCAATGTTGTCCAATGAGCCTGCCTGTCCACCCTCAGAACTAGTGTTCTTTGCTGTGTATTTGACCTGCAGATTGTCGTTCATCAAAATTTGCATCCAAATTTGAAGCCGGCCGTCAGACTGAAATAGCATATCCACAGAGCTCACGGTGTTATTAGCATGGCGCATCGCGGAGGACCAGTCGGAAAAGGATGAATCTCACTGAGGGGTGGCGAGAGTCTTCCCATAATCCAAAAACCAAGTTGACGACAAGAATTTGACTTGTAAGCGGAGAAGGAAGTTTTTGAAGGTGAGGGCAATGAGTGTCTTGTCGTTTGCTGCTATCCATGCTGATATGCTGTGGTCGTCAAAGCAAAACAAAACTTGCACCACCTGACCTTCTGCTGGAATAGCCTTGTATGCAAAATGACGCCTAGCACAGTTTCTGAATTTGGCGAGGTTTTCCATGGTGATCTTTCCTACAGACATGATCAGCGGATGGGCGGGACTGGCTTGAGTGACTGTGGCGGCAGCATTTGACATGGTGGTATGGTGTTGTCTTTGGTAGCTCGACAAGGAAATAATTTTGTCATTGTCTTTGTCAATAACACGCAGGACAGGTTGATTTGTCATCAAAACAATAGGAATTTGCAGAGGAGGAATGGGTGGAGGGCTCGGTGGAGGAGAAGATAACAGCGAACTTGGTGTCAATTGATGTGTTTGCAAATGCATTTGGGGCGCCAGTGTTTCATTGTGTGCAGGGAGTTTTGGTTGAAGAGGGGGGGGGAGTTTTGGTGAAGGGTAGTTATCAGGTACAGTATCGTTGATGAAGATGTTTTTATGCTTGGTTCGATCTTTGACGTGACGTTGACAGCTTCTCTGTTTAAGTGATTTGAGGCAAAGCACGGAATGGTTCAATATGGCATTGTAGGTCTTGTTTTGGATAAATGTGTTGGTGAAAGTCAAAGGGTGATCCAAAAAAAAATTGTTGGGGTTTGGAGGGGGGTGGTGAACTTTGTAAAGCTACTGTTCAAAAAAAAGTGGAAACACCCAAGGGTGTTCACTAAGGGAGTTGGAGTTCAGAAGGGGAACTGAATAGAACAGGCACAAAGTGTATCTGGAGGTTCTAACTCCGGAGTCCTCTCTATCTCAAGTCTACATATAGTTGTAATCGTAGTAGTCATGTGATTGTAAAGTAGTATTGTATGATAATGTGATCGTGAAGTATTGTATGATAATAGTAAGGCGTAGTCTTACCTAGGGTCGGCAAATTTCTTGCAGAAGGCAGAGAGAAAAGCATTCCAGTTATTGAGGAAGGGAGAATTGACGTGTTCTAGATGAATGCTCTATCTGTCTATTGCCTAGTAATTGACCAAAGTAATAAATAGAAGGGATCAGAGGTCCTTATATCTGGCCTCTCGACTGGTGTCAATTTGGTTTTCACTTTGACTGCTCCCTTTTCGAACACCTGACCATCCCAGAGATCGCACCATGATTCAGGAGAATGACAAAATAAACTTAACTCTCCAATAACACCGTGAGCTACTCCCTTCTCTGGCCTACCGATATGCGATCCAAATATGATCGATCCGGGAAGTGGGGATAATAGGGTAGCAACGCGTTGTGCCAGTTCATGTTGGCGACCTTCATCAAAAAGATGGAAGAACGATGAGGCATGGATCGCTGAAATGTGGCCTTGAAGAGGCGTCAAGGAGGTCAACGTATCGAGGCTGGGGCAGGGAGTTTGCGGAACTTCAGTGAACGGTGCGTGAGGAGCGATCATGTTGGAATCGAAAGCATCACCAGCAACGAAAGCGGCTGGATATGTTTCGTGTGTGGTCTTGAACAATTCGTGCCCGAAGTCCCAAAAACCTTGTGTTGATACTGATTAGGGGTTGAAAAAGGAGCCGACAGAGCACCCCACCTTGCTGAATATCAGAGCCAATCACATTCTGGACTCGCCAGCCATCGGAAACC
>JAFLHD010000227.1:0-10102 GCA_018856295.1 Blastosporella zonata | reverse complement strand
GTGGGGCGAGTCTTAATGGATGCAAAGAAATATATCCTTTCTCAGTTTGACGTGTGTGTGAATCGATTTTTGCGCTTTTTCGTAGATATTGAGTCAACGTCACACAGTTCGGAGTTCCTTGGTTTGACAGGTGTCGTGAAATATTCTCTCCGAGTGTCCCTTGTGTCTCTTATTATCGACGGGTAGTTTGCGAGAATTTTCTTTCAAGGCGGGTTGCGGGAGGTGTCAGGTACGCTGTGCGGGATGGTCTGGTGATGGGGTAGGAGGGAAGTGGGGGAATGGAGTTGGTTCTTCAAGGCTACTGTTCAAAAAAAAAGTGTAAGCACTCCGTAGGGATGCCCACTAGAGAGGGGGAGGATGAATGGACAAGAACAGGCTAAAACGGTGTATTGTAGATGATTGTTAAGAGAGAACCGATGGTCTATCTGTACTGTCGTATATATACGTGACTGTCATGTGATCGTGTATGGATGTATAATGGTAGGTATAAGATGCGTAGTCTTACACAAAGTTGGATATCTTCTCTCATGGTGCAACTCACTCCCCTGTTTATAAACGGAGAGCAAAAATTCTCTACTGCGACATTTGATGTTGTCAACCCCGCATCTGGTCTTGTAGCTGGGCTGTCCGTAAACGCCACACGCGAGGATTGTCAGGCTGCCGTCGATGCTGCTGCAAGAGCGTTCAAGACATGGGAGCACTCGAGCGTCACCGAACGTCGAGCTATATTCATCAAAGCTTCTGAGCTTGTGGCAACCGATAAGTACAAAAACTTGATCAAGGAAACGATCCAAACCGAGACAGCTGCAACGGAGGAATGGTGCACGTTCAACTGGACGATAGCCAGTAACAGTCTGCGCACTGCCGCCAGTCTGGTAAGTGAATTGAAAGGAGACATCTTACCTTCCATCGTCTCCGGCGGAAAGCTTGAAGTTCACAGAAGGGCAATAGGCGTCGTGTATGTCTGAAAATCTGCTATCGTTACAAGTCAACCAATACCCCACACAGATTGTCGATCGCGCCTTGGAATGCGCCAATCGCGCTGTCGCTTCGAGCGGTCGCGATCCCTCTGATTTGTGGTAACACAGTCGTTCTCAAGTCGTCGGAGTATAGCCCACGCAGCCAGGCTGTTGTGGTTGAGCTCTTTCACGAGGCAGGACTGCCTGCTGGAGTGCTAAACTATGTTTCGGTCTCTCGCGAGGATGCTCCCGCCCGCACTGCAGAGCTCATTGCTCACCCTGCTGTACGGAAGATCACTGTATGTCCTGGTGGCCTTCAATCCCGATCATCTTAGCTGATCTGAACCGTGAACAGTTTACTGGTAGTGATCGTGTTGGTCGCATCATTGCCATAGAAGCTGCGAAGTATCTAAAGCCTTGCATCCTTGAACTCGGCGGCAAGGCGCCCGTTATTGTCAGTCAACTTTCATCTCGCGTGGTTTTGGTTATTGAACGTGAAGCAGGTACTGAACGATGCAGATGTTACGGCAGCTTCGCGTGCTATCGTCAATGGCGCCTTCGCTCATTCAGGACAAGTCTGCATGTCCTCCGAGCGTGTTATCGTCCAGGCGAATATTGCACCACGTCTCATTGATACTGTTCGTGACCTCGTAAAAGGCCTCGAAGGGAACTTCGGACCGTTGTTCAACGAAAGTTCCGCAGAGAATATTGTGAATATGGTGAAGGAGTCCGTGGACGCAGGGGCAGAGCTTTTGCTAGGAGACTTGAGTAGGCAGCGCGCGTTGGTGCAACCGCATCTGGTGAAGATCGCCTACAAGGGTAGCGAAACGGGGAAAGGTGTACGGATGTGGGAGAAGGAGTCATTTGGGCCAGGTGTGTAGATTGCGTCTTTCATGCTCTGTAGCTCATCGCAGCTTGTAGTGTTGGTGTTTGTGACGGTGAACACAATAGATGAGGCCGTGGAGTTGGCAAACGCGTCCGAGTTCTCACTCACCTCCGCCGTGTGGACGAACGACGGGTTTTCAGCGCAAGATGTGGCTGCACGAGTGCAAGCTGGTGCGTATCTTCGTACGTAGCCTTTGGAATGAGCAGCTGAAGTAGGTTTTGTCAGGTTTTGTTAACATAAATGGTTCAACGATCCATTCAGAGCCTTTTGCCAACGCACGCGGATTAGGGTATGTTATCCCTCTGCGATTTCGGTCGAGATTTGGTATTGATTCACTCTTCAGTGGCCCATCTGGTTACGGACGTTTCGACGTTGATGCATTTACTGACCTTCGGGTGGTGGTGACGCATCCTCGACCTCTGGTTGCATAAAGGGGGGACATGTAGCTTGCAATAAATTTAGATTTATGTGAATGCCTATATATACACATGCAGTCGACGTAAAAATCTACGACAGAAGACAAGGAGGGTGGGTATCAAGCATCAATAAATTACTTTCTTACACTAATGTACAGACAGACTAATAATGCATAGCAATCCTGTGTGTTGAATTATTACATAGAATAACGCTCCTGCAAAGAATGTCATTAAGAGGGTTAAACGCGTGGGAGAAAGGAGCTTACACGTATGGCGCTACCCTTGAATTGGAGCCAGGGGACGACAAGAAGGAAGAGGGCGGTAACGATTCTAGAGATTTCGTCAATAAAACTACTCAAGCAAAAGGATCGAAGCTACTCACGCTGCCTCGACACCGAAGGTTTGGAGAGCACCGTTCTTGGCAGCCCATGGAACTTGGAAGTACGCCACACCGAAGCCACCAAGAGTACGAGCCAAATTGATCAAGGCACTGACTTCTCCCTGAAAGAAATATGGAATGAGATCGGTGCGGTCGCGAGAAAGAAAGGTTGAGACGAACCTGATGTTTGGGGAAGCAATCGTTGAGGTATGCGTAGACGGCGACCGTGTTGACCATGACACCGAGCTCCGCAATAGCCCAACCCATGATGATTGCGCCCAAGCTGAGATGGTTCTGGAAAGAGGCGCCTAGTACAAGGAAGCCGCAGATGAAAAGCGGGATGGCGATGTAGCACGACCTTTTGAAAATCCCGGTGAATATCGGTGTGACATAAGGGGATGGTATGTACTTACCAGAGACGACTCTCAGCCTCGAACACACCCTTGTTGCGGCGGATACAGACGTCTTGGATCCAGTCATTTAGGTAGCGACCCATCAGCTCGCCGATGATGACAGACACCTGAACGAAGGGGCAAGTCATAAGAAAGGAATTTAAGGAGGAGTTCGTAATGTACGCACAATCGGTGTCGCATAAAGGCCAGCAATGACCGAAGCGCTCAGCTCGTAGCCAACGGGGGGAGCCTCACCAAGGAAAACGGCGTTGGTGACGTTAATTCCAATACCGAAACCAAAGATCACGCCCTGAAAATTAAAGGGTCAGAGTTGAGCATACTAGGAAGAAATTGAGCATTACCTCGAATAAAAGGACGGTGATGACGTGGGGCCTCCAGATGACGCGGAACGTAGATGTAGCGGCGTCGCCCCAAGCGGTCCTGTACTTCGCCATCTTGACGCCGGTGATGCCGACAAGTGTCTCAATGCGGTAGCGGAGCCCAGTGGTGGGGCGTTCAGGAACAGGCTTCAGTGTGCGGTCGTACATTCTGATGAAAGGGTCAGACCCTGAAGATGAGCTTTGACTAAATTTCTTACGTCTCTTCCATCCAGAAGGCGATGAACAAAACCACAATGAGCGAGTACATGCATCCGACGCCGTATGCCCACCGCCAGCTTTGACGAGCGACAAGAAATCCGAGGGCAAAAGGCGAGAGGAATGGTGAGACAATGAATCCCATGGTCCAAGTGTTGAGCTATGAATTATCGTAATGAGGACCCTATATATGAAGAAGACTGAGAGAAGCCATACCTTGCGAGCTTGGAGATGGAAAGGGAAGAGATCTGTCACAATGTAGAGACCCGTGACCTGTGGTGCAGTTCTAAGAGACGATAGTTCGTCAGAAACGGGAAATCAGCAAGTGAAATAGTAGGTACCCAAAGAATGCAGCGAGGCATCGGAAGGCTGTTAGGTTATCAGAAGATGTTCGGAAAGAATAGCCACCGGTTGACTTTACCTGCAAAGGTTTTGATGTTGGGCGAAAATGTTGCACCGATCAAAAAGGCGAGTGCGAAAACCTTCCACCGATATGTGAGTGTATTGAAGCATGGTCACTTGGAGATGCTTACCTGGGACCAAAAGAGCACGGGAAGCCGCCCAAAACGTTTGACTAAGATGATGGCACAAATACCACCCCATCCTAACATAAAAATACTCCAACTACGATACCGTTAGTCAAGGCCGAGTTATAAGAAATAGAGGGAGCGCACTTGGAGGTCAAATTATTGATCACACCTGGGGTCGTGTTAAACTGCTGAGCGAGCGCAAAGATTGATGCGATGCCTAATATCAGAGATCAGATCTGTGGTCGTGCGAGCATCAGATGAAAGGGCCTTACCGATGCCAGAGTCGAAGTCCGGCACAATTGTCGCCAATGTGACAATGAATAACAAGAAATTCTTCTTACGATCGCTCCAGTTTTGAGGATCTAACTCGGAGTCGTGCGGTTGCGGCCACAGCACTTTCTTCCCGTCTCGAGAGAGCTTGAGTCTCGACGCTATAGACTCGCCGAACTCAATCCTCGCCTCCCTGATCAAATTTGAAGTTAGATACGGCAGGAGAAAAAAATCAAATGATACGCACTCAGGATCTATCACCAGTCGACCTGCCCGTTGTTCATGAAAAGAAGAAAGATCTATGTCGCTCGTGTAGGATCTGGTTTCGATCTCGTACTTCTCAGCATCTGAATTGACAACTTTGGTGGTCATGGTCACGGCGATGTGTATGAGAGGAGGTGGCCGAGTTGGGAGGAGCAGCAAGTAGACTAGCAAAAATCTTGTAAGCTATTTATTCCCAAAGTCGCCCTGGCGGGCCTTGCCTTCCCGTGATGGTTCATGCGTGTGGGCGGTGGTGTCAATCTCAAAAGATGACTGCGAGTGATAGCCGAAGGTCAAGTTCAATTTAGCCGCGCGGTTAGGTATCCCCTTTTAGTTATGTCCCTGATCGATTGATCACTTGAAGATCAAGTAAGTATGTAAGAACGCACTCTCAACGATCTTAGGTTGCTTCCTATTACTGGTAGCTCTCTGCATCGCAGCAATATAGAGCGCAGGATTTCTCAGGAACATGAAGGAGAGATCGCCTGCAAGCCCTCAATTTTGCACGAGTATGGGGAATGCGGGGAAAGAAGCAAACCCCAGTTCGATCAAAACGCGCGCGACGGCCACGGTCTCTGAAAAATGCGGGGAAGGTGCACACTGTAACACATATATTCAAGAAGGGGTGCGGTTATGTTATTTTGCCGTTCGACGTGCATAGCGACGCAAAAGCGTTCCTGTGCGGGTATGGAGCTTGTGGAGCGACATTCTTCCTAGTGAATAGAAAAGAGCTTCTACGTTTTTTTTAGCAAAAAAAAAGTGTGTTCAGCATTGGATCGAGATCCGCAAATGCGGGGCCGGGACGTACTCTTAGGCGTCGGCCTTTAATTTGCAAGGCAGGAACAACCATCAGGAACAAGCCGACCACGATACTAAGAATGGATAGGATAGCCACAACTCAGGTTCACTCCCGCCCGTACTATTGATAGGCGTAAAGACTTACGCGGCCTCCACTCCAAACGTTTGGATGGCTCCATGTTTAGTTGCCCATGGCACTTGGAAGTAGGCGACACTAAAGCCTGATGAAATTTCAGCCATGGCTTCGAATATAACGAACGTGAGATTCTACAAACCGCCAAGTGTTCTTGCAAGATTGATAAGGGCGCTGATTTCACCCTGTGGCGGATACTGAGCGGATGCAAACATGAGCGCAATAATGAACTATTTACCCACCTTCTGCTTCGGAAAACAATCATTACAGTACGCGTAGACGGCGACCGTGTTTATCATGACGGCGAGCTCCGCAATACCCCAGCCCATGATCAGTGCGCCGACACTCAAGTGCTTTTGGAATGCTGCGCCGAGGGTGACGAAGCCACAAATATATAGTGGCATGGCAACATAGCAAGCCCTGCGATGACGCGGTCTTCATAAACGGCCCACAGGTAAAATGAAAAGAGAAACGTACCAGAGACGACTCTCGGCTTCGAAGACACCACTATTCCTTCGAATACTTATGTTCATGATCCAATCGTTTAAATAACGCCCAATGAGTTCTCCAATGATGACAGAAACCTACGCAGAAATATGGAAACATGTTTATAGTTAATTGGATGGCTCACGATTGGTGTCCCGTATCCCCCTGCAATCGCGAAGGGGCCAAATCCGTACCCCACAGGTCGAGGTGATCCAAGAAACACAGCATTTGTAACCTAAAATGAACAGATTGAAGAGTTCTGTTGATATCCTGACAGAAGGAAAGATGCACACGTTGATACCAATGGAGAACCCGAATACCATCGCCTACCACAGGACCGGCTAAATTCGGTTCCGAAGGAAGAAGGAAATGCTTACAGACCTCGAACAAGAGGATCATGATAAGATGGGGTCGCCAAACGACGTTAAGCGGAGTGAGGATAGATTCCATCCACGACGCGCGGTATTTTGCCATTTTCACACCGGTTATGCCAATGAGAGTTTCGATGCGGTAACGCAGGCCTGTGGTCGGACGTTCCGGGATCGGCTTGACGGTGCGATCGTACATTCTGTGGAGAGAATTTGAGGGCCGTATGCATTGAATTGGGTTCGGAGGAGCTCACGTTTCCTCTCCAAAGAAAGCTATCAGCACGACGACGATGGCAGAGTATATCGATCCAATTCCATAGGCCCACCGCCAGCTCGCCCGTGCCACAAGGAAGCCAAAGGCAAACGGAGAGAGAAATGGCGAAATGATGAACCCCATAGTCCAGATATTCAGCTTGCACCACCTGTCAGGTAACACTCGTTGTCAAAGATGCGTGGACAAACCTTGCGAGCCTGCAAATGGAACGGGTACAAGTCGGTGACGACATAGAGACCCTAGTTAGATCGATCTTGTCAGGAACATCGTCATGAGGCAAGTTGAGGCTTGCGATACGCACAGTGACTTGAGGAGCAGTACTAATTTGGGTTGGAAGTCGGTCAGCTGAGCACTCGACATACTAATTTGGTCCAGCTCACGCGAAAAAAGCGGTCAGGCACCTCATGGCTAACCTTCAATGAGCGCCCACTTGGCGTGAGATATGATAGCCTTGAAAATCATACCTGTGAATACCTTGAGTGTTGGTGCGAAAGTCGCTCCCACGAGGAACCCGAGGGCAAGCACCTGATGGGACTGAGAAATATGGATAGAAGGCTTTGAGAGGACTTGCCTGCGACCAGAACAGGATGGGAAGTCTCCCATAACGTCTCATCAGCATTACTGCGAAGAGGCCACCCCAGCCTTGTCATGAGAGTAAGTATGACAAGTTCGCGTTAGGCATAGTCCGGAAACTGACCGAGCAAGAAGATACTCCAGCTAATTAAAGATAATAAGTCGTCAGTCAAAGGCGCAGTAAGCTCTGGGTGCCCACTTTGAAGTCAAGTTATTGATGACGAATGTGGTCGTGTCATATTGTTTCGCGAGTGCGAAGATTGCGGCGATTCCTGTTCTCCATGAGGGCAGCACGAGGAGACATTAATCCTGACACTCGCCTATTCCTGAATCGAAGTCCGGAACAATGGCCGCGAGAGTGATGATAATGAGCTGAATCGCTTTGCGTCTGGAGCTCCAGTTCTGAGGGTCGTCCGGGGAGTCCGTGGGTTGAGGCCAGAGAACCTTGGTCCCGTCAGAAGTTAGTTTGAGTTGTGAGGCGATGCTCTCCCCGAGTTCGACCTTGGCCTCTCTGCGAAAAAAAAATCAGTATCGACCACTAAGCGATAGCCACCGTAGCGCTATACTGACTCTGGGTCAATGATAAGACGTCCGGCGTGCTTCTCATGATATGAGAGAAGATTGACGTTGGGCTCGTCGCTGCTTGTATGGGAAGCCTCGTCGAGCTTGTCGTGGTTCTGAGGTTTCTCGAGTGACATGGGGGGAGAGAGATGGGAGGACAAGCCACTAGGTCATGCTTATATACGCTCGATTCCACGTATGTACGAGATAGAGCAAGAAAAGGATAGTAATGGACAAATAGTCTCAAGACAAGGAACAACTTCTCATGCCCCCTTCTACTAGTGCTGATCGTGATACCAGATGTACTAATCCCTGGATCACAGCGGATACGATTTAACGGTAAATAAGTGACCCGAAGTAGCGTTTCTCGACAAAGGCCACTAAGTAAACCCAATGAAGAGCGGGCGGGCATGTGGACAACTCTGAGTGCAAGAGCGACCCGCGGAAAGTAGAAGTCCCGCATTTTATTCTCCCTTAGGATTCAGGGTTTCAAGTGAAGTCTCCTCCTGGCTGGTTGCTCTACGTTCAAGTGGAGGTGGAGATTAATGGTGTGATGGTAGTGGTTAAAGGAATCGGCAACTTGATCCGCACATCCGAGTCTCGAGCCCGACCGCAATCCAACACTCAACCTCACATGCTGCATCCAGCTTTCAAGCCTCATGCTTTATGGATGAAGGAAAATGGTGTTAAATGAACAAGTCTTCAACCTCGCGACATCATTTGACGCTCCAAGTTACGAACACGCTACTATGACAGGGTTATCACCCTTTCTCCACCCTCACTATAAATGAAAATTGACCAGCAGGGAATAGTTTGAACAAAATAGCAGATTTGAATGAAGGGAGACGGAGAAGAGGTAGGGAATAGCAGTGGCACAGATACGGGCCCATCAAAACGGCTCGCTGGAGTCGGATATGAACAAGGAGAAGACATGTTCCAGAAGGAGCAGGGTGTGCGGTGATAAAATGTGCCGCACATTAGGAGTTGTCAGTTTCAGGATGTGATGGGAGCCTGCGCAAGTAGGCTAAGCTTTGGGGCGTAATTTGCTCATCTTTGAAGATGGGGAGACCGTCTCACATTGTCCACACACTCTCTCACGTCTTGTGTCATGCAGGAACGTAATAGTTTGTGGGAAGGTAGTCGTTGTGGAGGGAAGTTTGCATAACATGCTTACTGTTAATATATGCTACCTCATTGGTTCTTCTTGTTCCTCTAAGTTCATGGCCTGTGCGCACATGTATAGATTGAGCATGAGATTGGTATAAAAATCATCCGAGACTTGTACTGGCCATTATACCAGCCGGGTTCTGGGTCGTCACTTTCGTCCAAGTTATTGTATAATAGGCTGCGATTAGGGAAGGCTCAATGGGTTTATGAAGAGAAGTCCACGACCACTTTCAAAAATACATGAACCGGGTCATAGTCAGAGAAGGGAAGAGGAATGTGAGTGAGCGATAGATTCATGGACGGAAGCGCCCAAGGCTGCGAGGCTTGTCTGATGCTGAGGCTCTCAGAGGAAAGGCAAATTCCAGCCAAACAGAACCAACCAACGCGAAGGTCCGACTAGTATGTTAAATTTATGGATCGTCTACCTGGCCACGGGCCCCTAAAATTTTGCACCACGTTCCCCACCATTGTCGCCCCCCACCTCCGGGTCTCGCTCTTTTAAACGTATATCGGCCGGAATTTTGGAGGCTAATGTATTCAAGGCTCAACAAGTCTTGACTCAAATCAGCTCAAATCTCAACTAAAATTTGACCAAAATGAAAACAAGGCCGTGATGATGGACCTGATGCCACTCCGAGTCGGCCCGCGTTTGAAGCGATAACATTAAATTTGACTTTGCTGGTCAATTCCGTCCGAGAGCCTGCACACAGACAAATCATTCAGCATGGACGACAATAACCTCATACCTCTTAGCTCATTTGACCAGAATGGCGTCGAAGTCTTCGGGATCACCCTGGGCTATGTTCTGAGGAGTGTGGACTGTACCTTGCTCGAAGCTGCCTCAAAGCGGATGATTAACAAATGGCGCCTTTTGGCTGGTCGTCTCGAGTGGTCAAAGCAACTCTCCACCTGGTGTATTCGGGTCCAATTGAAAGGCGACGTCTCCCACCGTGTCAAGTTCACAATAAATAAGCTGGCTTGGCCAGGTTTATATACGGGGACTTCATTTTACATACATACCACACTTACTCCTACGCAGTCATGTCTCCTTCT
>JAFLHD010000226.1:0-10146 GCA_018856295.1 Blastosporella zonata | reverse complement strand
TGCTTTGGATTCAGCACCTCAGTGGAAGTTCTATTGACGTCCACGGATATCTCAAAGATCATGGGCATCATATCTAAGGGATCAAGCAAGCTGATCACTTTCTCCGAGCGGCCCGTAACCGCCTCGTGAAACAAAGGAACATGACTTAGAGCGACGATAGCAAGGATATCCTTGGCCTCGTAGGATAGTTGACTGTCTGGTGAACCCAAGAGAAGAACAGCGATACCAGTAGCCTCGGATTCGAAGATCGGGATATACAAGGCCTTCAGAAGTGATTCTGTCACAAGACAAGAGATAAGGCGGGCATTGGTAGCGAAGATGGCGCGATCCCGTGGGTTAAGACCTGCTAGTCTAGTTGCAGAGATAGGTGACATTTGAACGTTGAACGTGAAGTGAGACGATTGTATGTATTTTCTTTCAACAAAAACAGCCTCCGATGTCCCTGTATAATATTTGGGCATGTGAAGATGTCGTCAGATCAGACTCCGTCTTCAGCTAGGGGACCGAACATCGGAATTTCCACGGTCTCGTGAAATAGACATCGACCGTCCATATAACGGCTCCTCTCAGTCGGCTCATTATCCTTTTCGTAAGTACTAAACCGTATGTTCGGGAAGCTAACCGGGCGGACCAGTCTAAACATAGTTCGCCCCTGAGAAAACACCCGCACAATGGGTCCTCGTCATTTGATAGGAAAATACGTCTCGTTGATCGGGGCCGGCATATATATTAATGGCTGCACAAAAGTTCTGGCGAAGTTATGGCTAGCTCAAAGCCCAGATCTGAGTCTGCGTTCTCAGAAAAGGACAGCTTGCCATCGAAAGACGACAATAAACAAGAACATCTAGTACCAACTCACCTCCAATTTGACCTTGGAAATGAAGTTGTGAGGTATCGAAAGAGGTGGTGGCAAGTCTGGTAAGTGTGGTTTTGCACGTTCACCATCCCTTCCATCCTCTGATGCTCTACCAGGATCCCACGCGACCCCCCACCTCCACCACGCGCTACTCTCTCTGACGCACCGGTACATATATTTCGGCATCTATGTTAGCGCAATTGTGATACTTACATACATTTATAAGATAATACCCCTTCTAGGTGCGTCCATATTGTCGCAATTGACCTATACATGGGTCACACCCATCATGGCGAGTGATTTCGAGACCCTTCCACAATATTACTGACGCCGTTGCATTGTCAGATCCTTGGCTATCAGAGAACTCTGCAGGCGACCGATCTTTGGAAGCTTGACCCTGCACGCGAAGCTGGTCCTCTATCCGATAAGTTGGATCAGGCCTGGGACCGTCGAAAGGCAGAGGCGGCTGCGTGGAATGCCAAACTGGATAGAGGGGAAATCAAACCTGGTTTCTTAAAACGTTCTTGTTGGTCAATACGAGCATTAGCACATGGAAGCCGCTTTTCTGAGAAAGTTGCATCGTACGAGTTCGCCTGGCGAGAAAAGGATGGCCGGAAGACGCCAAGCTTAGCCTGGGCCCTAAACGACATTGTCGGTTTTTACTTCTGGTCCGCCGGTGCCTTCAAGGTGAGATCTCCTCACCTACATACGCTGCGAGTACCAACCGTGAAACAGGTATTTGGAGATACATCGGCGCTCATGGGGCCGCTTCTTGTCAAGGTACTTTGTGTCCGTGAGCCGATGATTTACTACAACTCCTGATTGCGGTTGTAGGCTATCATTAACTTTGCAAAAGCACGAGCTGCAGCGAAAGAGGATGGCACAGAAGCCCCACATATTGGTAGAGGAATAGGCATGGCTATTGGCTTGTTTTGCTTGGTAATTTCCTCCAGCTTAACGCAGCATCAGGCAAGCTCTCATCATCCTTTCCGGAAAAAAACTCGCCTCAACTTGATTCAAATGAATAGTTCTTTTGGCGAGCAATGACTACTGGTGCCCTCGCGCGAGGCGCCTTGATCAGTTCGATCTATAAGCGAGGAGTCAAGCTCACAGTCAAGGCTCGCATAAACTCATCCAACGCTAATTTGATCAACCACATCTCAACCGATGTAAGTAATACTGTTCTACAGTACTGCATGCATCTTTACACTTAATTTGAGGTCAGCCGCATTGATGCCTGTGCTCAATGGTTTGTAAGTCTCGTTATATTGCGTGTTGGAGAATTTCAAAGCTCACGATGATATATCTAGCACGCAGGTAGCTGTCTGGGGAAAACACTAATCAACCCACCAACATTTACATTGCGTATCTAGGATGGACTGCGCCAATACAAGTCACCGTTTGTTTGATTATTCTGCTTGTCCAGGTATTATTCCTTCTTCCCTTTCAGCTACTGCTCGTGCCCAAAATTTGTCTTGGCAGTTGGGTCCATCTGCTTTGGCCGGTTTCGCTTTATTTCTATGCGTCGCTCCGATACAAGAGCGTGTAATGTCCTACGTATTCAAGATTCGTCGGGCGTCCATGAAATATTCTGATGAGCGAGCAAAAACCCTGCTAGAAGTCCTAGGTTTGTGCGATGAGCTTTCCTCTGGTGCCATGTTTTGATCGATGATCTAGGCGCTATGAGGGTTGTCAAGTACTTCTGTTATGAAGTGCCTTTCCTACAACGTGCTTTGCCCTTCCTTCACCCTTTTGATCCATTTTGACCTCTAATAATGCAGGGATATATGACACCAGAAGCAGCGAGCTTGAAGGGGTTCGGAAAATACAAAATTCCCAATCTGCTAAGTAGGTCGTTGTCGTATCAGTCAAGTTGTTCCTACTCAGACGCTCGTGTTACAGTGCTGCCTTTGCCTATTCTATTCCTGTCCTGGCCGCCACTTTATCTTTCGTAGTGTATACTTCGACGACCGCTGGGTTCGATGTCGCGATTATTTTTGCATCTTTCAGCTTGTTCCAGGTATGTGTATCGAACTTCAGAGGAATCCCTTTTGATCTTGATTTCGTTTTAGCTTCTGCGGCAACCAATGATGTTCCTTCCACGAGCCTTGTCTGCCACTGCCGATGCCCGTAACGCTTTAAACCGTCTTACCCCGCTGTTTCACGCAGAAGTGATGGAAGATGTTGCTTTCAAAGTCGATCCAGAACAAGAGTACGCACTTGAAGCTACCGATGCGACATTCGAATGGGAGACTTTTGCAAGTCAGCCAACAAACTCCGAGGAGAAAACTTCAGAATCAGAGACAGCCTCGCCTTTCAAAGTTGGCAATATCAACATGTTGGTACCTCGGGGAAGCCTTGTGGCCATCGTTGGCCGAGTCGGTTCAGGAAAGTCAAGCTTACTACAAGGCCTGATCGGAGAGATGCGTCATGTGAGCGGCAAATTTTCCTTTGGAGGACAAGTAGCGTATTGTCCTCAATCTGCTTGGATTCAAAATGCGTCGCTGGTAAGTATAAGTATTTCGCCTGTCAGCCGAAATAGGACAACTTATACTGCTATAGAGGGATAACATCCTCTTTGGGAAACCATTCGACGAGGATCGATACTGGCGTGTCCTTGAAGACGCTTGCCTTCTGCCCGATCTCCATCTGCTTCCCAATGCTGACTTGACTGAGGCAAGCCCAAATCTAATCATACCTGTTATTCGAAAAGTAACCTTCGCCTCAAAGATCGGTGAAAAGGGCATTAACTTAAGTGGCGGCCAGAAACAACGGGTTAATAAGTTCTTTCCAGACTCCTTTATGCTTGACGACTGACAATGATTGTTGAAATAGGTCAACATTGCACGCGCACTATATTACGATGCCGATGTCGTCATCCTTGACGATCCGTTGTCAGCGGGTAAGTAATTTTCATGGTGGCACCCTGCCCAGATCTGACCCTGTTTTACAGTCGATGCACATGTCGGCAAGGCACTCTTCCATGGAGCCATTGTGGACTCCCTTCGCAACAAAGGCAAATCCGTGATCCTGGTCACACATGCTCTCCATTTTCTGTCTCATTGCGACTACATATATACGTTAGATGCCGGACGTATCGCCGAGCACGGAACATACGAGCATCTGGCCTCGTTGAACGGGGAGTTTGCCAGGCTAGACAAAGAATTTGGAGGAAAGGACACAATCACATCGTCGGACGATAACGCACCAGCACTTGCGACTGACATCGCCGAGGAACTGAAAATCAAGTCAGCTAAAGCCAGCCGTGGCATCACTGGCGACAAACTTGCGGGCAAGCTCATCGTCAAAGAAGTTCGCACAACAGGCTCAGTGTCTTGGAGTGGTACGACGTTTCCTTTTGATGTACTAACGGCAATTACTGATTACCAAGGGCCTAACAGTCTATGGGACATATCTTGCGGCTGGTCGAGGACCCATCTTGCTCCCTCTCCTCCTTTTAGTGATCCTATTCATGCAAGGCAGCCAAATCATGAATTCATATACCCTGGTGTGGTGGCAAGAAAAGTTCGTATCCGCTAGACATAATTATCGCATCGCTCGCTCATGACGTCCTATCAGCGCGTTTCACCGTCCATTTTCTTTCTATCAGGTTTTATATGCATGTATGGGACTATTGCAGGCCCTTTCTACCTTTGGCCTGTGAGTTCTTTCTTAGTACACTTTCTGTTATTCTTACAATCTTTCAGCGGCATTGTGGGTGATACTATATCTTGGTATGTTTCTCGAAATCTCCACCACAGCGCGATTCGGAACATATTCCATGCAAAAATGTCCTTTTTTGACACAACGGTAAGTTCAGTGGCAAAACGTGATGTGGTCAATCTTATCGTCCCCTCAAGCCCATGGGTCGTATTTTGGGAATTTTTGGAAAAGATATAGACAGTGAGCATCCGCATTCCTCTCCGATTGTTAGGCACTGAAACATCATGATAGATATCGACAATCAACTGCCAGGTATGTTCAACCCAATCAAGATAAAATGACACTCAAGCCGTTGATCTTGAAAGCCTCAATGAGACTCCGTATGTCTTCTATTCTATGGTCCTTTCTGTGGCTCAGCTTCTATTTGTAGTCATCATTACGTTGGCCCAAGTCCTGGGTTCTGTCATCGTCATCACAGTCGTGGAACCGTATTTCAGTGCGTGACATGTACAATTGTCGGATTTATATAATGCTAATAGGATCGGTCTCTGTTCCAGTAATCCTAGCTGTAGCCATATCGTTTGGGTACCAATACTTCGCTGCTTTTTATCGGGAAAGTGCGCGAGAAGTCAAGCGACTAGGTAAGCCCATACCCGACTCTCCTTTGGACCGTCCTCAGACATGATATCTTAGATGCCATGTTACGATCGGTTCTCTATGCACACTTTTCGGAGTCGCTCACTGGTACGTCACGATTAACATATCCTTATACATTTAAGTAATGTGGAGCTTCCAATCAAGGCCTCCCTACAATCCGAAGTTATGGCGAAATTGGGCGCTTTATCAAAGACAATACTTTGTACATTGATCTTGAAAACCGAGCCTTGTTACTGACCGTGACGAATCAACGGTAAGCTCTATGAAATGACTGTAATTTACATTGAAAGTTAATGCATGGTTTAATTCAGGTGGCTTGCCGTTCGCCTTGATTTCTGTGGCGCCTGCCTTGTTTTTGTAGTACGTTCTTAGCCCTCAGCATATTGCCAATAGGACTAACGCTCCTCAGATCGGGATATTTGCTGTGGTCGGAATGTCAGGGATCAGCCCTTCTCAGGTTGGCTTGGTTCTCACATACACAAGCAAGTCTCAATTTCTCTTCCCAAGTATTCGATATCTCATGGACAATCACCGTTAGCAACTCTTACACAGCTTTGTGGAATGCTTACACGGCAGACAGCAGAAGTCGAGGTCCGTCAGGTTCATCCATCATTTATGCTGCTCTTTGACAATTGACTTTCAACCGTCTAACCTATGCAGAACTACATGAACTCGGTAGAGAGAGGTGAGCAATGATCATACTTGTAAAAGATTTTCTGCTTATCGTATTCGCCAGTTGCCCACTATAGCCAAAGCAAGCATATCGATCAGGAAGCTCCCTATGAGATACCTGAGCAAGCACCCCCTCCTCACTGGCCTCAAAAGGGCTCAGTTGAGTTCAAAGATGTCGAGATGAGTTACAGGCCTGGCTTGCCGAAGGTTCTCCGTGGACTTTCGTTCCAAATTCGGGGAGGCGAAAAGATAGGCGTTGTAGGGAGAACTGGCGCAGGGAAGTCGTCGTTGGCATTGACGCTTCTTAGACTAGTTGAATATTCTGGCTCTATTATTATTGACGAGTGAGTCTCCCCCCGTCGATGTGTTACTGCTCCTAACGCTTGCCAAGCATCGATATTGGCAAGTTGGGATTGAAGGACCTGCGCTCGAAGATCTCGATCATACCCCAAGACGTGAGTCATAGGCAATCACTGAGTAACGTGCTCATTGCAATTATATTCAGCCAACCTTGTTCAGCGGCAAGTTTTCAACGTCTTTCTCGTGCATTCTCCCGTTTGACAACATTACTTTAGGTACGGTAAGGACGGCCCTCGATCCTTTCTCCATGTATGACGATTCTCGACTGTGGGACGCGCTTCGCCGTTCTTTTCTCGTTGAATCACGCCCATCTACCCCAAGTACAGACAATTCTGATGTCGCTCGGGGAAGAATCGATTTGGACTCCATTATCGAAGCTGAAGGCGCAAATTTGAGCGTTGGGGAAAGATCTTTGTTGAGCCTTGCTCGCGCTCTCGTCAAGGATTCGCGGGTTGTAATCTTGGATGAAGCCACGTAAGCTAACGCTTTTTCTCTCCTCTTACCATTGCGTTGATGCAGAATTGTGCTGGCAGAGCATCTGTAGATCTTGAAACGGACAAGAAAATCCAGACTACTATCCAGAATTCCTTTCGTGACCAGACGCTCATATGTATCGCTCGTACGTAATTCCAAGCATAATGAGCTTGGGCCAATGCTGAGGTTGTCATAAGATCGTCTGCGAACTATTATACGGTATGATCGTATCTTGGTCCTAGACGCAGGTGTCATTGCAGTAAGCCCCTTGCGTTTTTCATTACTTGCCTGAAAATAATGCGTCTTTGTAGGAGTTCGATACTCCCTCGAACTTGTTCCAACGTACTGATGGTTTCTTCCGTGGGCTATGTGAGAAGAGTAACATTACCTGGGATGACATCATGTCGGACGCACCTCTGGAATAGACATGATTTCTTTTTGCTTCTCTGTCGCAACTTTGTTGCGCGCATATAATAATGATATTGCTCTTTCTGCGGACTTCAACCCATTCAATATCATCATGACCTTTGATGTTGCACAGGTGTTGCTATATATATATTGAGGCGTCAATTTTGCGTCAACTCTTGTGGCGTACTAGTGGCTAGAACATGTTCAGTGCGAGAGGTTCCGAATTCATTGCGTGTTGCTGGTTAATTATGTATACAGATATAGTGTAGAGTATATGCGTTTATCGTGTGTGCTATTGATACAGTGAATCCTTGCAGAGGTCGAAGTTGTGATGTGTCCGTGTAGTTGTCGTGAAAGGCTAGTTGAAATGGGGGCCGAGAAATGAGTTTGCTGGGTGAGAGTCGATAAATATTTGTGAGGATGGGTGAGTCGAAGGTGCTGGTGCATGCAAGAGGATGGTGATGCAATGTTTCATGATCGCACAACAGCCCAAGCTGTAACACCTGCGATTAGGCAAACAAGGATGAATGTGATGAGGGCCCAAAGGCATCGCTTTGCCCAACGGCTTTCGGTCTTCCTCATCTCTTCAATAATGCGCGCGCGTTCTGCCTCTGTCTTGTCCGCCATCCATCCATCCTCAGCATCTATCTCATTGCTAGGCGCTCGCAGCGGCGACAAAAGTATCCAAGCTCCCATGATCCAAAATGGGGGAAAGACTAAAAAACGATGGTCAGTCTCAGATTCGCGATACGACACGGCAGAAACTCACGGAAACCGAATTTGAAAAGATACAACGCAAGCGTCAAAGGTTCAGGCGCTTTGAGCGCATAGGTAGGGGGAAGGTCTTCGACATAAGGTGGGAGTGCCTCCGTGTCACTGAGGTCGTATTGACTCTCGTGTGTTTGCCATTCAGAAAGATTGTATTCAAAGTAGTCATCGAGACTTTGCTCCACAGAAAGCGAAGAGGGTGGCGTGCTTGTCAGATCAAGGGTGCTGGTGGAGGAGCTGGGTATGGGGGATGACATTTTTGGAGGACTTGAATTGATATGTGGGCAGTGGACTGTGAAGGGAACATAGTGGCGCGCCGTTTATATAGCAGCCTACCAATCCAGAAGCGAGCACCAATCGGAAACTGATTGAATTCTGGCACAAATATGGCCTAACAAACATATGTGCTGCGACGATGCAAAAGACCCACACTGCACGCTCAGACAACATCATTTTCTGGTAGGTTATCATGTCATGGAATATATACAAGTAGTAGACCAGACTCAAGCAACATTTTAACTAGATAAGCGGGCGCTGACAAGACTTACCATATAAGGCTATTTATTTCTTCTTACCTGAAATGGAAATATTAATCATTGAGCAATCCGACCGTTGCCATTGTCACTGCCTTTCTTTGTCTGGAGTCTTGTGGCTCGTCATAATCAGGATACCTGTGGCGCGTATAGAATATTCAGGTTCAGCTATCTGGCTATATTGTTTGGCCCGTCAGCGACTCAGCTCGCTTCGCTATAACTTGATTCTCGGGTCGTGTTCCGATGGGGGAATGTTTCAAGTTGCTCAGTCTATATGGTCTTGTATTACCCTGCGATGAATGTAAGCCCCGTGAATCCTCGAAAAGACCGAAGTAACGGTCTGGCCTGGTTTGCATCGTTGCTCAGATTGTGATGTTCTCAAGCGAAGACCCCTTCTCTGGTCCTGCAATATCTGGGGCTGTCCCCCTACTTCTGGAATTCTCACTCGGGCATAAATATCTCAATGGCGCTGTTGAGTCCATAAAGATGATATGGGCGTTTGCAACTCCAGGAACAGAATTCCAGATCGAGACCGTCCGCGGTAGTGTCTAGAGCTCTTTAATGGCCAACATTAACATATTTGGAGGGGCCACGGGATGGATCGCCGCCGCCAATCTGCACAGCAGTACAGAGATGGAGCATGAATGTATCTCAGCTTCACAGTTTAGCTACATTTATCTCCATGAGCCATAGTTTTATGCTCGCCCAGACGGTTCTGTCCGAGCTTGACTAACACGCCAAGAGACAGGCACAGATGAGCCAAACGATATTAGAGCACACAGGGGGCGGCAGACCCAGTACCTCGTCAGCCTTGATCCCATCCCAACACCCTGGGTAGCATCTGAACGCGGTATGACTTGATGTTGGCATGCATGGCTGCCAGAAATTCACCAACAGTTTTTCCACGCACCCCCGCTGCGGAATGTTTGCTGTAGGCGCATGCGGGATTGATCTTTGTCGGGCATCCCCGGGGCTGTGTACACTTCCAAATCGACAGGCACTCAGGCTGGGACTGGGTGCCCTGGTAATCTGAATAATGTGACAGGTAAGGTTTGAACCAACCCGAAGAGGGGCTGGTCCATTCTCGATCGGGTTGGAGTAATACATGCAGAACGAAACAGTCCTTGACGAGATATAAGCGCTGGAGGCCAGGTATTGTACGAGTACTAATTTTACTGTCTTCGGAATGAGTCGACTGTGTCACGGTGGGAGTCTCAAGAAGGTGAGAGGCATACAGTGAATTTTTCGGATCTTCCTCAAGTTTGCGCTTGTGGTGTGGGCAAATGTGATACAGGTGAGTGGCGAACTCCTTAAGTAAATAAGGTATGTTGTAACTTCCACGTACTAAATTTGAACGCAGATACATCTAGGGTTAGGATGATCGATATATGTTTCTAATATATTTCATAACGTGGTTAGGGAGTAAACTCCCTTGTCACGGTGGTATCAGAGTACCTCTCGTTCACTTCTACGTAGTACATCAAAATAATAGAACCTCCGAATCCCGACCGGGCTGCACCTACTAGGTGCAGCCCTGTAACTTTACTGAAGGCACTGCTCAACCAAGTATTTCGACATCTGGCTGGCGACCTACTAGTATATTTCCGAATCAATGGTGGTTGAAATCAGTATATATCGGATAGAGGTGTTATGGAGTATAGGTCAAAATTCGATCATGGTGGAGCGTTATGAGCGTCATCATCGAGTATCAGAGTTGAAAATTGCATATTCATGCTTCTCAAGTTCCATACTAAG
>JAFLHD010000225.1:0-10192 GCA_018856295.1 Blastosporella zonata | reverse complement strand
CCCACTGCAATGTTGGCAGTGGGGGCGGCCCTCAGGTATGTTTTTATTCAATCTTTGCCAGGTTACTTACATTTTTTCATGTTTTTTAGAGTGCACATCAATGTTCCGACTCCCCCCGCCTTCCCCGACTCCCCCCGCCTTCCCCGACTCCCCTGCTGCTCCACAAGGCCGCTGGTTGGCTCCTCAATGCTTGCCTCGCCCCCGTGCTGCCTGCCTGCCCCCCCGCAATGCCTGCCTGGCCCCCGTGACGCCCCCCTGCTGCCTCGCGACGCCCCCCTGCTGCCTCGCGACGCCCCCCTGCCAACCTGCAATGCTCCCTGCGCCCCCTACCCCCCCGGCTGCTCTACAAGCCTCGCGACCCCCCCTTGCACCCCTGCAATGCCCCCCGGCCCCCCCACGAGCCTCGCGACACCCCCCTGCACCCCTGCGACACCCCCTGCACCCCTGCAACGCCACCCATTGGCCCGCAATACCCCCGTGCCGCCCCCCACGCCCCATCCCCTAGTCTTCTTCCAAGCCCCTGGTACCCCCTGGGTGCCCTCACTGCAACGTTGGCAGTGGGGGCGGCCCTCAGGTATGTTTTTATTCAATCTTTGTCAGGTTACTTACATTTTTTCATGTTTTTTAGGGTGCACATTGATGTTCTGACTCCCTCCACCTTCCCTGACTCCCCCCGCCTTTGCCAATTTGCCCCGCGCTTGCCGACTC
Source organism: Blastosporella zonata (assembly GCA_018856295.1). Classification (NCBI taxonomy): domain Eukaryota; kingdom Fungi; phylum Basidiomycota; class Agaricomycetes; order Agaricales; family Lyophyllaceae; genus Blastosporella; species Blastosporella zonata. The sequence goes on along the minus strand of JAFLHD010000225.1, from coordinate 9,484 downwards.
TCCCTCCCTTTGCCCCCTTGCCCCCACAATGCCGCTTGCCCCCACTGACACCGCTGGTTGGCCCGCGACGCCCCCCTGCTGCCCTCCATGCCGCTGGTTGGCCTCGCGAAGCCCCCAGTCAGCCCCACAATGCCTCCCTGCCCCCCTGCGGCACATTGTCCATCATGTTCTTGTTTGGCAGCCCTCTGCCCCCTCCATTTATGTAGTGTAGCTAGATAGACTTCAAATATATTGTTTTTTTTATTCACCATCCCTTCGGGGGTGTCGGGTTGGCTTTCTGAGCTTGTTGCATGTGTCTGATTGCTCATAACTATGTTCTTTGTTGGCCATTGATTCAGTAAAATGGTCTCCAACCATTTTTATGGCACCATCCACCTTGTGTGAGTTGGTGTCAGGGTTCTCTCTTTGCCCCCATTACTCTTTGCCCTTCATTGAACTAGTTTTTGATGCTTTAGGACTTGGTGAAACAAGTTTGTCCTCTGTCCCACACCTCTTTGCAGGTTGGGTCTCCTCTGCTCTATACTGAAACTATGCTGGTGCATTTTTTGGTTAGGTGTCATGCGCCCTATACCAAAATTATGCTAGTTTGTTTTTTGTCAGGGTGTTATGTGCCCTATATTGAAACTATGCTAGTATATCTTTTGTTAGATTCATTGTATGACTGAAATATAATCTTGTCCACCATCAAATGCTTGAATTCCATTTGAACTTATGAATTATGCACATTACATATATGCTCAAGTCATCATATATATTGTAAACTAGAATTATGCAGTATTTTTCTTATACGTTAGCCAAAACCAAATGACCAGCTCCAAGGCATTATAAAAATTGGCCGGGGACTCTTTTTTCTTCAACCAAGAAACAATATCTTTGAGTGGTGTTCCAGGTGTGATTCCTGAAAATGTGCTGCATGCATTTCTCCAGATTGTCGGAGTATGAATAATGTGCCAAGATAAGACAATGCCCCTCACTTGAACATATAATATATTCCAGTGAGGGGCATTAATATGAAAAATATGTTACATATTTTTAATGACATGTATATAATTTAGTTTACAATTGAATCAAATTGAGGGAATTTGCTATTTATTTTCTGTGAGGATGAGTGTCTGTCATTAAGAAATTGTCTGCCAGTGATCAGTTACTTCTGCCCTGCTGGTATCAGCACCAGCACTGCATTTATAATAAAATCATATGTCTGCCAGTACGTTGGACACATAATTTTGTAATGCTGTGCCCTGCTGGTACCAGCACTAGCGCTGCATTTATAATAAATTCTATGTCTTTTTAGATGACCAGAAGACAACAACCAATGTGGATGAAGTTTAGGCAAGTACATATTTTCCTTCTCAAACTTGTAAACAGCTAACAAAATATCTACATATATAATAATCAAGTCTTCCAGTGGAAATATGCATCCTTATTGCAAACAGCTAATCATATGCATGATAAACTTTTCTAGCAAACATCTGAAATATCTTTGTGAAGAGTGATTACCAATCATATCAACCATGAACTGTGTGAATCTCAATTTCCTTTGCAAACAGTGCTAATCATATGAATAATGTTATAGCAAAAATTACTTTGCGGACAGTGCTAAACATAAGAATAATGTTGTAGCAAAAATATGAAATGTATTTGCAAACAGTGATTACTAATTGTAAAGCTGTAGCAAAAATATGAATTGTATTTGCAAACAGTGCTTACCAATCATGATGTTGTAGTGAAAATCTGAATTATATTTGTGAACAGTGATTACTAATCATAATGTTGTAACAAAAAATTGGATTATACTTGCGACTAATCATAATGTTGTAGCAAAAATCTGAATTATCTTTGCGAAGAGCAATTACAAATTTTATGAATAATGTTATAGCAAAAATATCAATTTCTTTGCAAACAGTGCTAAACATATGAATAATGTTGCAGCGACAATATGGATTGTATTTGCAAACAGTGATTACTAATTGTAAAGTTGTAGTGAAAATATGAATTGCAAACAGTACTTACCAATCATAATGTTGTAGCAAAGATCTGAATTGTATTCGTGAACAGTGCTTACCAAGCATAATGTTGTAGCAAAGATCTAAATTATATTTGCAAACAGTGATTACTAGGCAGATAAACAATGAAGTGTTCTAGCAAAAATCTAAATTTTCTTTGTGAACAGTGTATACTAATCAATTAAATAAAAAACACTACATAAATGGCAATATAATAGCTCTCTCATAAAAATGTAATCAATGACCAATTGAAAGCAATATTCCAACTATTATTTTTAGCTTTTTATAATTCTTGACTAAACATAAGCTCACACCTTTCCATCCAAAAACATGGACAACCAGTCACAACATATGACTTCATGTGGCGCAATTGTAATACTTGCTGTCGATAAACAAATACATCTATTTACATTTCATGGCTTAAAATACACAAAATAAATCTGCAGTCGTATATTACTATTGAGAAAGAAAGTTAGAGTTGTAAAAGGAGAATTGTACAAATGGATCTTACCTCTCAGCGAATCCTTTTCAACCCCACACAAACCCACTCTCCTCGCTGCCTAATACACCATTTCTTCTGCTCTTACACTTATCTGGTCTGGTCTTAGACCACTCCATCTGGTGACAACTGCAGATTCAACTACCATTCTAAGAGCCTCAAAGGCCTCTCAAAGCCTCACAGCAGTCTCAAAGGCAGTATCAAGTCTAGGGTCATCAAAGTCTCAGAAGCTCTTTACGGTCACGGAGGGACTACTCCACCGTTGTCCTTTTTCTAGGCTCTACCCTCCTCTCAACATCTCTTACAGACTCCTTCTCCACCTTTTTACTCTTACTCACTCTTCTCAGCCCCTTGTTAGGCACTACTTCTGTACCCCTCTTCTTACTCCTAAATCCAGGCACTGTTATGTAGCCCAGACCCTATCTTTGTGTTCTTCATCTCTCTTGTCTTCTTCTGCATCTGTGTCCTCCATTTCACTCTCTACATACAGATCACTTTTGTTTGCATCAGGATCATCAACGTCTGTGTTTCAGTCCTCTCTTTCTCCTTCCTCTTCTTCTTCTGTGTTACATGTTTCTTCCTGTGTGCCCACCTGATCCACCATTTCTTCTGCCTTGTGTGTACATCCTTTGGTGCATCTTACCTTTTGTGCTGTATCCAGAGGGTCCCCGTATTACTTCTCAATGTTGGAATTGAGGTCTATTTCTTCCGTGTCCTCAGTCTTATTGGAATTCCCCATTATAATACTCATGTCCTCATGTCTTATTTGTGCGTTTTGCACATATGAGGTAGCAGCCACCGTCTCCTCTGTCAGAACCTCAGGGAGGGTGGGAGGCACAGGCTGCCAAGGTCAATAGCAATTGTGTAAGGAGCAGCCTAACAGACAGGTTTGACAAACCTCCTACACTTACTATCATAGATGTAGGCCCAGGCTCTGGAATAACTGAATACATGGCACAATCAGCTGCATATATCAACCTAGAAAGTTGTTGATCACTGTCCAATATCCAGCCCAGTGCATGTTCAAACTTAATCTGGGCCAAATCATCCAAACATCTCTTGATACAAGGCAGACTCAGTGCTTCTTGGGCTATATCCAATACAGTGTACTCCATACCTCTTGCTTGGCAGATGTAATGCCAGAGGGCTTTTTGAGCTGTCCCATTTTTCTCCAACACTAGACTGGAGTAAGCAGGAAATGGCTCAATGCCAAATGAGAGGCACACTATGATTAAATCCTTAATTGTGGGGCCTTTTTTCTTGAGTGTTATGGGCACAAGGAGCATCAGGGGCAATATGAATGAGCTAATCAACAGAGGGAGTTGGAGGTTGGAAGGCCTGAACATTTTGCCCTCAAAATCTGCCGGTAGCCTGACACAAAGATTAACACTTGTTAATAGAAAAAAACTAGCTGTCTACTTTAGATAATTTAACAGATTGATCTTTCTGCTTGGTAAATCCAACTGCTCCTAAAACCAAGGGAGTGAGTGAAAGAGTCAGTTGTGATACCAAATTTAAATGTGCATTAAAAATAAAATGCAGGTGAAAGGTGGCATCATGACGCAGATGGACTGGGTACACATTGTCAAGTTGCAACAGGGGCTAAACAATGGACAATTCTATGGCCCGCTGATTAGAGTGGGGCCAAAAGCCAAGAGCAACTCAACACTGCACACAGAAAAATGTGGACATACAATCCCAAAGAACAAGTAGAAGCAGGTGGTTACAACATGATCTGGCATCAAAAGCAGCAAATAGAGACAAGTGTTATAGACTATCAGCCAGGTGACTTTATGTGAGTTATCTACATTCACCTCAAGTGACCACTGATATTTTTACCAGAATCATGCCACCTGGGACCTTGCACAAGGTCTATATGCCAGTGTGGATAGTCACTGTGGGTGGTCATTATGTTTTGTATGACACTCTTTATCTGACAGAAATGTCATGGGCTATTGACCACAAGAATGGAAAAGAGATCACCAACAATATTCATACTATTGTTCACATTCTTCTGAGTGGTATGATGATTAGCCTTGCAGAGGGCCATGAGTGTCATAAGTTAGTTGACTCTATCTAGATCAATTTGTTTACTATTCATATCTAGCATACTACCTAAAGTGCCTACAGGCATTGTGCAAGATGATAGTCTATCCCAAAAACTACTTTGTGAGCACAGGCAATTCAGCCCATACTCGACACCTGGGCCAGATGCTCTGAGATGTTGCCATCTCCCAAATTGCTTATGCCCAGGCACAGGTGCTTATAAGTGGGATGGGGTGAGCCTTGAGCCCACAAGGGCCTGATTATCTATTTGCAGAGAAAGGCCCATGGTATGATCCTGGCAGCATTGTGTCTTGCCACACTATTTGAGACATTATCCAAACTAACCAATTCTTATTAAAGATGGCCAACAACCTAGGCAAGACACCACAGAACAAGAGGAGGATAATAGGCATATGACATGATAGTATAGTACATAGTACACCAATGTATAAAATCAAGAACCCATGTTTCTTTTGGCCAATCTAGTGTGATTTTCCAACCTCATTCTCTCTGGACAAATCCAATCAATGAAGGACTCTGATAATAACAAAAAGAGCACACCCAACTCCTTGTACTCCCAAAACACTGAATTAGGCAGATTCCTGCTTGTCAGGGATCCCTCTGGCTAGGACGGACTGAGTTGTCTGACTCTAACAAAATCTAGCCATCCAGTGTCATGTTGATGTGACAAGGAAGTGGATATGCAGCAACTTCTTGGACTCTACCTTTGTTCTCTTGGGAGGTGGCTCAAGACTCTCATCCTGCGTTGGGGCAGGCCTTTTTAATTTTTCTTAAGCCAGAGCATCAGTTTGATTTGTCCAGTGTTGGGACCTTGTGAACCAAGGAGAAGAAACAACTTACTAGTGGATGCATTGTGGCCTAAGCTCAGGATATGTGACAACATTGGTAGCAAGGAACAACCACTGAATGCTAAAATGGGACAATTTTATATATATTTGAAATTCACAGTACTCTATAATACTTATAAACCATAAATAAATAAATAACCCAATAATCATAATCCATCACAATGAAGACAAATAAATGAGTATATGTCCACAACTTTTATGATTGACGTACCAAATGCATAACACAAACTACACCATCTTCCATTGTCTTCATACCTGTGAAACTTATCCTAGCAATTGCAACAAGCACATGCAATCAGACGTGTTGTACATGTACTTTGATTGCACAATTTATGTGTGATTGCTTCATGTCTATAATAGCAAAGACAGCCTATGGAAAGAGCATGTCGTATCCTACTATGAGCAATGTATGCCAGTATGTTCAGGATACATGTATGCCAAGCCCTATCTTAAGGCACACAGCCATGCCCAGGTGGCTAGGAGGGCATATGAGCAACCAGTTAGGAGGCTAAAAGTCCTACTGGCCAATGGACCAGCAACCAATCTCTGACTGCTAAAGAATGAAAGATGTTGAGGCTGGCAGTTGTCCTTGTGTATACAGAAGTATCCAACCCCAAAGCGCAACTATACAAGGTGAAAGTCCTTGCATACAATTCACTCAACACAGGGCTCGGCAGCAGTGAAACCAAGGCCACAAACACAAGGATGAAGAAGAAGTTGCACAAGTACTAGCCACCGTGGGCAATGAGGAGGAGCAATGGAACAACTCAAATGTCGAGGAGGTAGGTTAACTGTAACATGAAATGTGACAAGGCAAGATGGGATGGATCAAGAATGCTGAGACTGGACCTCCACTCTGCCTCCCACTCCCAATTTGCCCAACATTGGGCTGTTACTGCACATTCCTTCCCATGCCTCCTCTTATGGGCTTTCAAATTTGTTCCCTGTGCTAATACACACACCCAAAGAACATGAACCCTTCCACATTGTTGTTGTCAAAGTACCTTTCAACACAATGGCAACCAAGGCAAAAGCCATACAATCCATGTACTGACTACAAGCCATCCTTCCAAGATGTGTCTTGTCTCTAGTCAAGCAACAATGGCCTGGCAAAATATTCCTAGGTCCTGTTGACATCAAGAAACACAAACATCAACCCTCGTGGGTTGAGAAATATGACAACCCAATCTACTTGGTTATACATGAACAGGGGAGTTTGTTATATGAGGAGCATGCCCTATTCATTATAAGTCACCCAGGCGTTCTTTGCTGCTCACCTCATCATGAGGGACAAGGAATTTTCAGTGACGCTCTTGACCTTTTGCAATGAGGTAATTGCAGGTGCCTATGGCACTGAACTGAAATCTGCTCAGGCTATCATAGATGGCTGGAATATGACTGTAGACTTTCTGTGAGTGTCATATCTTGGTCAAGGGCCCCTGATGCATAGTAAACTATATAATAGTAACCCCAACAACAACTACTAATTCACCCTTGAGACATTTCCAAAGTGATTTGACAGTATATGCCAACTTGCAACTATAAAGGTTGTGCATTCTAATTCCATGGAGAACCTAATGCTTGGAAACAAAATATTATATCTGCATCATTACACCACCTATACTTGTCAAAAGCAGCATGTTGCTCCTATTCTGGCAATCTTTGACCCCATCAATGATAGTATGTTAGACAAAGCAGAGTTTTAGTAATTGTGGGCAAGGTGTATTTCTTCTGACTAGCACTCAAACAGCACAAGTGCAACATAAGGATATAAAGAAGATGACCAGAGAGATAAAGGCAATCTACAGGCAGCTGAAGCACCATGGGTACCCATTGTATTCTCTTTAGTGGTCAATGGTCTACAATCCTGCCCTTGAAACGTATGGAGAGCTCCAAGCCTTTTTTTTTTGTAGGAACCTTGTCCTACATTATGCAAACCTGGATGAATGGCAGAGGGGTACAGTCCATGGAGGTCTATCATTTTTTCCCCTTATCAGTCATCAGATCAGTCTAGTAGCTCTTTTCAGGGTAAATAATCTAATATCAGGTAGCAAAATTGGGGAGGGCCTTGTGAGTGGAACTGCAGAAACCTCTGACACAATCATCACTAGTCAAGTATTCCAAAGCTATGCCACCAAGCTTCTGCAAGGAATAGTTGAGCATCTGGAAAGGAGATTGTACAAGAACTTTTGCCTGTGCTCCTTTGCCTAACTAGACATTTCAATTTTTTACGACAAGCAAAACTGAGTGTTGTACTTTTTAAATGAAATCAAAATGGACCATACAAGGTCCCTCTTTCTGCATTCCAGGGAAGAAGGAGATGTCATGGGAGTCATGACAACCTTGGCAGGGATATGGAGAATTAAATTGTTGTATCAAAAGAAGGGAGTCATAGTATGAATATAAAAATATTATCACCCACACAATTAATCAATAAAACATCTAGGAGAAAAGTTGACTTCAATCACAGAATATATGTAAAGTAGTGAGATAGAGAATAAATGGTCAAGTAGCAGTGTTGTAGATTACACCACTCTCCAAGCATCCTGTCCATACATAGTTGGCAAATAGATGTGTATTTTCTAAAAACAATTTTATACAGGATAATGTAGTACTTGAAACCAAAATAGATAGTGGTAGACAAGAGTTAGTAGCATGAAGATGAGTATTTTAGGGGGAGAGTCTGTATTGTAGGGCAATCTTGTCGCAGCAAGTTTGTAGATCCAGTCACAACTATACACGCCACCCCAAAAAATTGATACAAAGATCTCAATTAATGCCTCATAAAAACTTATGACACAAGGTTATTCATGCATATTGCATCACTATGGTCATCTGCATTGAATGAGAACCCATTCAAGTGCTGTCTCCATGTAGTCAGTTTGGAAAAACTCCTCATATACATGATAGAGGTCCATAGACGTTGTTGTTATGAATATACAATGGTATCCTGAGGGTATCAATGTGTGTTTAAGTGGTACAAGTTGTTATAGTAGGTTTATTACCTGCATTATCATTTCCTCTATATCTCAGTAAGAAAGCAATGATATTGCATTGTAAAGCCAACAATGTCATCATCGGACCTGACTCCATCAGCCAGATGCTTGAAATAACTCAGGGGTTTAAGAGTTCAGGGGGAAATAGCAAAAATTTACATCTCAGGAAGTAAAAACTCAAATGTGGCACAATAATATTTACTATCTGGGCAAGTTGGAATGAATGGGGTATCCTCCTTATATAATATAACTCACTTGTTCATGAATCATGACATTGACATGCTGGACAGCGTGTATATTCCATACCAAGTACATATGCCAAAAACTGTAGGCAGTACAAAACAATACCTTCTCCTATAATTCTCACAATCCCCAGATCAACTAGAGTCATCATTAAAACATGGACACAGGCCTAATAAATAAACTACATGGTTGGAACTTAACTATGTGTACATAGTAGCAGTCAAGAAGAAAACTTAGAGTTATCAGGATGAAGGCTAAAGCAAATCAATACAAGTGTTTTATATATGGATTAAAGCATCTAAATAACCTTGGATATTGTATAAACACTCATTCTATACAAGTATAAGGGTTGCAATGGTGTAGACATAATATACCTGGCAGAAACTATAAAATAACATTTTATGGTGTTTGTCAAGGTCATTGCTACAATTGGCTCTGTTTGGCTATGGTTTTTTCTACAGTCAATCCCTGGGGTTGTTATTAAGTTCCTAGCCTTGTTATGGCACTTGCTACAATCCTGCTATGATTCTAGCTCTGAAAACTTGCTCTACCTTATGTAAACAAGCTTACAAGCACCTGTGGTGCTCTCATTTACATGGTAGAGAGTTCATAAATGTGTCTGTACCAATATGCATCTGTATTCAATGAGTATAAGGTGTTTATTGTAGTGATGTGCTAGGCCCGGCTTGGCCTCAAGCCGCCGGCTTGGGCCCGGCTTTTGCAGGCTCAGGCTCAGGCCGTGGCTTTGCTACCAATTTGGTAATACATTGTCGTGAGCAGCCTCAAGCCTCTCAACAATGCTCCCGGACCTCAAGCTGTCTCAAT
>JAFLHD010000221.1:0-10422 GCA_018856295.1 Blastosporella zonata | reverse complement strand
TATTGAGGAGGCTCCTTTGAAAGTGTTTCACGTAAATTTGGCGCATTCCGAGAATCATGGGCCGAGTATCAGTAAAGACGACGAGAAGCTCAAGAGTATATCTGTCGGCGGACTGATACTCCAGGCCGTAAGGTAGCGACGCGCTTTATCTTCGAGCCCGTGATACGCCCGACGGTGTTTGTACTATATTGAACATAGATAGAAACAATACATTACTTACCATTGATGTGGGTATCGTTGACTGGGGCTTAGAATCCTGTCATAAATGGTCAGAGTCGTGCTGATAATGGCTGTCAGATACCAAATGTACCCAACAGTCGTTCAAGCAAGCCACGCCTGAGTTTAGATGTGAGGATAACGATGGGATAAACCAGGGCGAGATACAGCGCCATCCACTTGTCCCTTGGCGCATTTCAATTCCTTACGTATCTTTACGGTTATATAGCTATTTTATACGAATGAACGTCCTGTACCGTTGAAAGTGTTGATCCACCACTCGATGGCCATAAGTTGACATGGAGCTGTACCTTTTTCGATGACTTCAATTACTCCCCAACCTCACAAAGCGTCCCGGATCATCGGGCAAAGATGAAACACACGACTGTCTAAACCACACTTTCAGAGATGTATCATTGTAAAATGAATGATTCAGGACGTAGTAATATGTGTAACACGGAGCTTTACCTCTTTCGATGACTTCAATTACTCCGAGCTCGACCTCACAGAAAGCAAGCTGGGAAAAGATGAAACAGGCCATCTGAACCATACTTTCATAGAGAGTGAATGATTCAGGATGTCGTAATAGTTCTAGTGCAGAGATTTACCTCTTTCGATGACTTTAATCCTCGACCTCACAAAGCGTTAATGGAAAAAGATGATCGGTGGTACACAGCCACAGATCGTGCTATCTAATCTTCGAACGCTCCATCTGAACTACGAAGGTCAACGTCTGAAGCATTCCGAGATAACTGAAAAGGTAGAGACACAGTATCTGATCATAATATTTTATTTAGCCTCAAATTTGACTTTTTATCGTGCTACACAGCGGTGTCCCGCAATACAGCCATAAAATCACCCGTATCGTACTTTTTAAGAAGCAAATTGTAAGGAGGCTCCCTACAATTTACTCTGTAATAACCCATATATAGTGTACGGAGCCTGAATATACAGCTTATCAGTTATCTTGCCTTCTGGACTGTCTTATGCACACACTTAGGGGATACTTTTACAAGTGTATATGGTTTTTGTGACTGTGAGCATTTGGAGATATGTGATACCAAGTACTCAATCAGGATCCCCGCTCCCGCCAGAGCTCCCACTTCCACCTGAGCCTTCGAACTTTCCTCTTCCTCCATTTCCACTGTTCGCCCACTGTTCGCCCACTGTTCGCCCACGCTCCCCCCACCTCCACCACTCTTACTGCCTCCACCACTCTTACTGCCTCCACCACTGTTTCCACCATCAGAGTTTCCACCTCATTGATTGTTCTTGCCTCCGTCGTTGCCTCCATTACCGCCATTTTTGCTGTTGCCGCTGCTTCCACCAGCAGAGTTTTGAAGCGCGTCTTCTCATCTTTTGAGATAATCCTTGAACCAGTCAACATATGAACATTACAGCTTTGACCTGTGATGCGATCTGCCTGGTATCGGGTGGCCTTCATGACGCTACATAGAGCTCTGAGAGAATCTTTCAGGATTTTCTGGCTGGTGTAAACACGTATTCCCGGGACCTTCGCATCGTTCGAACATATTCACGTTGCAGGTATCTGGATAGAAAGAGGATGATAAAGCGGATGTTCCAGTCTACATTGTGAAGGTGGCCTCTATTGGGCCTCGTAGTACAGATAGCCAAGAAGTGATCATGAGAGGAAGCAAGAGAGGTTGTGATCACTGTTAGCTAAGCTGACATCTCTGTCATGCTCCTACCGTAATCAAACTGTCCAATCTTGTTCACGAAATTCTTGGGCTTCACAACGACATAATAAGCCTATAGGGGAAAAGTAATGGTATTCTACGACTCTCATTCCATGCTCTTTGCAGTCAAATTTGAGCCATAGGATCACTCTACGGGAACTTAAGACTTGTGCGATATGATGGGTCCTGCACCCCAGCTTTTGTATTCGAACCTAAACCAACCGTTCAGCTCCAGTATTACCACATCGGTGACTCTGCCAAATTGGACACTACGCGGGGATACTAGGGAAATTTGCTTGTGCTGGGGCACCAACTCACCAGGCAACATCGATAATTAAACCACTGCCGCATGGGGTAGGAAGAAGCCCGAGCTCCACACATTTCGAAATTCGGGGGAGTTCCACGGAGTAAATCTCGAGGAAATCGGAAATCACTGTTTGGTGCTAAAGATAACTATCTAAAGCGAGCTGTGGCTTGCCAAGAACACTCTGAGGCTGCGTGGAGGAGCGCGCAATTAGTCTGTGAAGAGTACGTTATCCGCCCATCTGAAGAGTCAAGCAAATATGTACTCTATTCAATATGGCACGTCGTGCTGGAGGATTTTCACGAACTTTGCTTAGCAGAAGAACGCTTATGGTCGGTCCTATTCTGCTGACCCTCACGCCGGCGCCGACAGTCAGCCTAACAATCTGTCTGATACGAATCGTGAAACGTGTATTCGACCTTTAGGAGAGAAACATTTGAGGAGCACGACGGACAATATAGCCCGTAAGATTCTGTCTTTACTTACATTGATTTGATTTAACATGATCTTTATTCAATAGAAAACCGTGCTCGTGATTGCCACAAATGCTTTGCAGATGCCATGGGACGTAATGGAGCAGGGTCTAAACGACGCCGATGGAACATAAGTCCTCGACATTGTCGGACCTCTCATGAAGTTTACATCTAACGGTCAGCCGTAACTATTTGCAGCCATATGATGTGCTGAATTTGTTCCTATAGAATAATGGATTAGAAAATCTTCATCAGGTCTTACCCCGACCCAGATACCATGCCAACTTACCCGTGCTTATCGCTAAACAGGAAGACCACATGCGAGAATCTTGAACCTTGTCGAAGACGAGCTTTTCTCTGTCGTCGGAGCCTCGGCAGCTAGGGTGATTATATTCCCTGCACAGGCCTACTTCGGTTTACCAATGATGGGAGCCTGGAGTGAGGTTTCACCTCAACTGATCACAGCCGTATGCTCATTCTTACACTGTTACGCGAGCTCTGGTGCCGAAAAAACAACAACGCATCGGCCACTCTTTGCTCGTATTTTTGCTCCCTTCTCTCCAGCAAAAGATATAAAAGCACGCCGATGCAGAAGTGACAGATCCAGAAACCCAGTCCAGCATGTATTTCCCCACTCTCACCTCTGCCATCATCCTTGCTTTTGCTCTCGTCGCCAAGAGCAGTCCGACTGCTGAGGTACGCCTTTGTAGCTCAATAATTGCATCCATCTGACGAATTGTAACAGAGCCCAGTGTCTTACCAGACCATCCAGGAGTTCAACGAATGGCTCGCCAACACCGACGCAGACGTCACTTTCGTCGGCGAGCCCATCGACAAGGCCCATGGCATCACCCTCGGTTCACGCTCAGCGCTCAACACGAGAGTGACATACTGCAGCACCCGATCTGGCAACATCTGTGGCGGCACTTGCACTGTGTACACCGGTGGGGCGACATGCCTCAGTGCTCCAGGCACGAGTTGTCTCTCTGCCACCAACAATGTCGCGTTCTGCGACAGAGGTGGATGTGGTGGAAGTTGCAACAATTTTGCCAACTGCGGAACGCGCTTGGATGGTGGCTTCTGCGCTACCCCGGGCACAGCCTCTATCAACGTTGGCAACTTCTGAATGTGAGTGCACTCGGTTATACACTATACAGCCGCTGACGTGGTGCTGGACTTAGATCCAACAATCCCCGTCCCTGTATCATATACAATGTACACGTCTTTGTGAAATTACCTTGAAATCTTTTCCAAACCTGACCAGCTTCGCATTTCACTAAGTAGGCGGCTTTGTTGGTTTCCTGATCAGAGATTCTTAAGTTCGCGGCTGCAAGATGCAATGCGGTTCTTGTGTGCAAGCATACTCAACTCACACAAAAACCCCATATAACAATCTGTGACTCTAATATATAACTCGTGCACTACGGGAGCAAATAATTTTGTTTCATGGTTTACAGTACTAGTACGAGATAGTACTCGCACTACTACTTACTAGTAGCGGAATATTACAATATCAATTTCCCTCATGTGAAAAAGCTTTTGGAAGTGGTTTTGAGTTTTTATAACATTTTTTGACTGCTTTCGGTGAAGGTTGCAGAAGTAATTTTGTCTTTTGAAAGGTCAAGGTGCAAGCCCACAAAGCGCCACCAACTTGAACGCCATTGGAAGCGGGCGCTACAGAGACTGCTCCTGTGCCTACAGAAAATACGCCCCTTCCTCATTTGTGTCTCCCTTGACACAGCGGGATCTATCTGTTTAGCGTGGCGAGAATGCTGGTGAAATTATCAAATGAGCCAAGACACCATGCAGCGCTGCCAGGCTATTCCCCGCTCTGCATTCGACCTTCAATATAATCGCAACACCATACAAGGAAACTCGTCTTACCAACAGGCTGGTTCGAGCTCTTCTGACGAGCTGCTACTCTCCATATCTTTCTCAGCACACACCGCGCACAACTTCACTTCCTACTGTTCATTCCATTGACTCCGTGCGCAACCTTTCCTCCTGCTCTGCAACTGAATCAATTCAGAATGCTGTCAATATCTATTTCTGAATTTTGATTGCTCATACCTAAATTGTTGCAGTCACTTACATGAACTGTAGCCAGTAGAATATCTATTTCAATTTATCTATATCGCCAATATATAATCTTTATATCCATTGCGAGCTCGTTCGATCAATGAACTAGTCGAATCGACCTATGAATTATCGGAGAACTTGATACAGACTTCGTAAATACCCAGAATCTTTTCGTAATATACCAGCCACCCTTACCCCAGTACCCCCGTCGCCAACTTGATTCTAGCCGTCCAGAAATTTGATTTGTAGCCATATCTAGGTGTCAATTGATGAGGTGAAGTTAAGGAATGTGGTAATGTGGTACGATACGTACGAGCCATGTTTCTGAAGCAACAACCCATTAGAGCCCCATAGTATCCTGAACAGCCTCATCGCTAACATTGGACCACTCCTCTTTAGCCATGACAATGTCTTCGCGGCGTACAAAATCAAACCGATGACCTGCCCATGGCCCTTGAACTGCACCAGCGGGTAAGAAATCAGGGCTAGACCACATAGTCTTCAAACGCAGAACACGTTCAAACGACATATCGTTGTGGATGATTATAGCGTCACCACGGATGTACTCGTGCGTTGAAAGGTTCCGGAGGACGTATCCCTTGTAGAGTTCTTCGAGGATAGGGTTGACAATGGTGAGGAAATTATTGCGAATGAGAGTGATAGCCTGATGGGTTTCGTAGTCTCGAGGATTCTGGAGCTTGTTGCATATGTCAAAGAGATATGCGCCGAGCGAGGGGTTATTAGGCCTGTCGATTCTGAAGTTCAGGGATCGAAAAAAGCCACGCCTCAGGAGTTCCTTCCTTTCAGTTTCGCAGTTGAAAAGGCATGTCACATCATAGTCGGTAAGCGCAGCAGGGGGCACCTCATCCCGCTTAACCTTCTCATCGAAGTAAATGAACCTGTCACCAGCCCATGTATCAATAAACATCTCCTCCACGAGTCTTTCAATATGCCGACGAGCGACATCGTAGTACCGTTGGCAGGTGACAGCAAAGAAGAGAACTTGACCAAGATTTTCCAGTTTGCAGAAGATATAGTCGATGAGCTCAGGGAAAAGACAACCTAGGCCGACTGGGGCGTCATTCTGAGGGGATCTGCATACAGAAAGTAGTATGTGAGTAAAGTACTATTCGACCTTGGGGGAAGAGTAAGTTTTTAAAAAGCACCTTTGGGGATATCTTTCTACAAAAAGCTCTCCTTGTAGTTCACAAGCCCCGTAGGCTCGAACTGTGACGCGTTTGTGGCCAGAAGGAACACGAAAGAGTGCCCACATGAGCCGGTCCTTCTTTAGTTTAAGGGGATCTCCGATCCTGATAACGTCATCCTCATTGGCGGTGGTGGTCTTGTCGAGGTTGTATAGCCGAATCTGAGACATTACCCAAACACAATCGTTGCCAGAGGTTCAACTGAGGGTAGTCACTGTGTGACAAAACGTGGCAAAGTCAGGGAAATAACTGCCACAATAAAGGTATGTATACCAATTTTCTTTTCTTTTCTTTAGTTTTTTGTACAGTATTATGATGGGGTATACAGGTTCAAACTCGAACTTTCGTCACGAAATTCCGTGGAAATCCCCATTCTTTCGAAAAAGGTTAACACGGGGGGATATTCCGTGAAGATATACACGGATGGACCTATATCCCTGATTGGTGTTGTCATTCCCAAGTCGAGGCCCATCATATGGATTTTGGTGCTGCGACTGACAACGAGGAGTCGCCGGCCCCAAGGACGCAAATGGTATGCACACAAACTCTTTGTCTCGTGAGTAGGTATGCATACACAATAAAGTCAAGGACATACCTTTATTACCACTCCTGAGATTGTTGCCTTCGCTTCTTCTCCTCTGCCCGATCAGCAAAGTACGCGACGGGATTACGAACAAAGGCAGCAGTATGCACCATCATCTTTAAAGTCAGAGTCTCATCTTCGTCATCCCACTCCTAT
Source organism: Blastosporella zonata (assembly GCA_018856295.1). NCBI lineage: Eukaryota > Fungi > Basidiomycota > Agaricomycetes > Agaricales > Lyophyllaceae > Blastosporella > Blastosporella zonata. The sequence goes on along the minus strand of JAFLHD010000221.1, from coordinate 3,709 downwards.
GAGAAGAGAGAGTGAGTAAAAAGGCCATCACCAAGTCTAAAAGGAATGCATACCTGACGCTTAGCTTTCGCAGCAGCGGCTCTCTCCTTGCAGTAACGAATAGGGTTGTGACTCATTGTGGTTGTTTGTGAGTGATGATGATGGTAATGGGTAAAGCTGGTTTGTGGCGCTATCATCTTTTCGAGGGGGGGTTTTATAGACTTTCAAAAAAGGGGCGCGATGTCGTCATTGAGAACAGGAGGTGGCGCGCTACTTGAAGCAGTGACGATGACAAACATGCTGTGATGATGGGTGGAGCACCAGGTACTGTGCCACAGCCGTTGGAAGGAAAGGAGTGTGCTGCAGAAGACGTTCCAAGCACATGGCCTCCTATGAATTACAAAAGAAACCGCGTGTTCCTTGCGATGATTAAGTGGAAATATATAGGTTATAGCATATGACCTGAGCACCACAGCTGATCAGTTGTCGGTAGCATGACACAGATCACAGTACGTACCCTTGCATTTTGCCTCGTGAGGCCGCCTTCCCGAGGGCTATATACCGTTGTAACTTGGTGCTGTGTGCTGGCGTCGGAGACTAAGATTCAGTAGTAGTGCATCGTAGTGCTGACTTGCTGTAGTATCATTATTGCGGCATAGAGAGCAATAGGTTCTGGGCATGTGCAGTGGTCAGTGAGCACATGTACTTGGGGTAGAGAGAGAAGACTTGCAGTTGCGATTGAACCTGTCCAGGGATGTGTATTGGCATGGTGTGGATACCTGACCATCCTGACAAGTGATTTGGCGCGGGGACTGCTCACCACAGGGACTATCAAGAGACAGTTCACGTCTGTCACGTGTCTGATCTAGGAAGATGGTTCCCAGGAGAATGCGCTCAATCCGTTCTTTCTTTAGTTTAGGTATCCAACTCAATCCCACTGGCAAATTGCATACGCTTCTCATGTTTTACCTTTCAATAATATGAGGGATCCCATCCCAAAGTTTGAAATTGACTTCTAACCGGCGATGTGAATACGACACCTCCTTGTCATAAATCTCAACTGAGGGTTGCTAGTGAGTACCATCACAATCACAATCACATCTCTTTAGCTAAATGAACCATAGAACCCACCAGCAAAGAACTCTCCGCTCTTATCTCCTCTCCCTCCCCATCTCGCGGGATGCAGACAGGCGTTGTTGACCGATGACACTGCACGGCAGGTGTAAGTATCAGCCTATGGCTTGTCCAACGGCCCATTTCTCATTTGTATTATACCATTCAGATTTTTACCCACTCCCTTGAGGCTGTTTGCCATTTGTACGGCTTTAGACTGCATGTGAACGTCGAATCTGATTTCTTTCATGGTTCTGCGTTTTTGTTCTACGACCATCTCCTTACGTCCGGTGGTATTCTTACGCTCCTTCTTCTGCTGTTATTTAATCTTACATCTTACCGTCAATTGGTCAGGTAATGAGGTAGACTATCTTTGGCAGCGTCCAAAGACAAAAAGTGTCTATTGGTTCTTGTTCAACCGCTACTTCACATTCTTTAGCAACATCGTAGTGACTGTGCTTGGCTTTAAGACCCTTTCACCAGAGGTACATCTTATCATAGTCATTTCTGGATTTCGAGCTAATATTAATATGGCTAACCTCGCAGTAGAGGTCAGAACACATCTTTTTCTTCCGAAATCGTTTGTGTATCTTGTATTTAGGGACGGTAAGCCTTACATTGCCTACAACAATGTGCATACATACACCTTCTGACTTATGTGATGCATTCAAAGGGGCAATATACTTTGCGTGTCGCAACTGAGAGCAACTCGGTACCCAGCGTTATGGGATTCGTGAACCTGGCACGTTCTATGTGCGGTCATTATTCTGTGTGATTTCAATATTCGGCTTACTGACGAGTAGTTTTGGGGAAGGGATAAACTGAATGATACGCAGGGTGAGTACAGTGCCCATCAACTCCACTTTTGATCCACTAATCGCCTGCAGTCCTCAGGACAACCTACTGGGGCGCTTACGGACCATTTCTGTTGAAGATTGTGCCCTGCCGACAGTGAGCATCACAGGTTGTCTGATATGAATCTCAGAGACGTGTATTCGAGAGGGAAACATTGGATGAAGGAAGGCAGTCTGCAAGAATCTGTTTTTAACCATGTCATTGTTGCAGATGCTCCTCAGGACGTAAGGGGCAGCCTCTAAAGTGTACTTTTCACAATCACGCTGGGCGCAGCCACAATGTGGGACATATCTATGGATCTCACAAGCTCAAGATTGCCGGGGGTCAACTTGTCGAAAGAAACGAGGCCGAGGTAACATAAGCCCTCGACATTGTGGGACCTCCCAGCAAGTCTACATGTAAAGGTCAGCCGGCACTATTTACAGTCATGATCAGATATATAATCTATTCCTATAGGAAAATGTAATATAAAATCTTCATCAGGTGTACTCCGACCCGGACACCATGTACGGGCCAACTTCCCCGTGCTTACCGCCAAACGCGAAGACCGCATGCAAACTTGACAACAACGAGCATCTCCCTGTCACCGGAGCTTCGGCAGCCTGGGTCATTATATTGCCTACTTCGGTTTACGGATGATGGGAGTCTGAAGGGAGGTTTGACCTCAATTGGCACGGCCCCAAATCACAGTCATATGCCTGTCTGGGTTTAGTGCTTTTTCATTTCGTACAACCTGAGTATTGCTGATTGAAGGATTCTAACCAATGTAGCACAACGCATCTAGGCCATTCTTTGCTCATATTTTGCTCCCTTCTCTCTAGCAAAAGGTATAAAAGGACGCCGATGCACAAGTGACAGAATCCAGAAACCCAGTCCAGCATGTATTTCCCCACTCTCACCTCTGCCATCATCCTTGCTTTTGCTCTCGTCGCCAAGAGCAGTCCGACTGCTGAGGTACGCCTTTGTAGCTCAATAATTGCATCCATCTGACGAATTGTAACAGAGCCCAGTGTCTTACCAGACCATCCAGGAGTTCAACGAATGGCTCGCCAACACCGACGCAGACGTCACTTTCGTCGGCGAGCCCATCGACAAGGCCCATGGCATCACCCTCGGTTCACGCTCAGCGCTCAACACGAGAGTGACATACTGCAGCACCCGATCTGGCAACATCTGTGGCGGCACTTGCACTGTGTACACCGGTGGGGCGACATGCCTCAGTGCTCCAGGCACGAGTTGTCTCTCTGCCACCAACAATGTCGCGTTCTGCGACAGAGGTGGATGTGGTGGAAGTTGCAACAATTTTGCCAACTGCGGAACGCGCTTGGACGGTGGCTTCTGCGCTACCCCGGGCACAGCCTCTATCAACGTTGGCAACTTCTGAATGTGAGTGCACTCGATTATACACTCTACAGCCGCTGACGTGGTGCTGGACTTAGATCCAATAATCTCCGTCCCTGTATTATATACGATGTACACGTTTTTGTGGAAATCTTTTTGATATTACATGTCCTTCAAGTTCTCCCTGGCATTAGAACATCTGTGATCTCGGTGTTTCAACATCGGCTCGACCACAACGAGAGCACTGTCCGATGCATCCAATGAGCTGGCCTACGTAGAGCCCCAATCAATATTGATCTAGAGTCGTGCCACCGGCCCGGCGACAAAGAAGGTGTCGTTGTGGCCACACCATTTTGTGTAAGTTGTATAGTGATGGATGAGAATAAATTCTATAATCTAAAAACGCGTCGATGACAAGAAA
>JAFLHD010000220.1:0-10481 GCA_018856295.1 Blastosporella zonata | reverse complement strand
GTTTGTCATCTTCTGACCCCTGTGGTAATGGTGATGGTGATTCAACCATCTCTTCATTGTTTGGCCAGTCAAAAAGGATAGCAATACAGTAGTCACTGCAGGCAGCTGGCCACTACCCGTACTCAGTGGAAACCCCAAAAATTTGCTCTCACTTGTCAGAAGAATAATCTTTCAGGTAAAATGCCTAGCCCATGATGGCAATACAGCAGTTGCAAAAGTTAGCTAGTTGCTGCCTGTACTTAGTGAAAATCTTCTCTTATATTGCTACAGAAAAGATTGTTCTCACTTGTCAAAATGATAACCTCAGGTAAAAACTTTTTAGAGCCAGCTGCCAGTAAATTCCACCAGGCAAAGTCCACCAGCAAACCTTAGCAGCTGCTACCTGTACTCAGAGGAAATCACGACTTAAAGATGAGTAATGCATATTTATTCAATGATGTGTAAAAAAAGATAAGTGGCTACCGAGAATTTGCTGCTGCCTAATTTATACCATTTTCTTCCTCTTACTAGCCAATGCAATGTTTTCAACCCCATGATCACTTGTCACTACTTTAGCCTGGACTTGTGACTCTTTGGCAAGGATGCTATTCTCTAGAATTTTAATGAACTGCTCATAGCAATCCTCTGGAACAAATTTACACAGAAGCTGTCTGCACAAACCAAGTTGTGCATAGCTTTGGCATAGTTAAAAAATGCCGTTAAGAGTTTCAAATGGCTCCAAACAGTTGCAAGAGGATGACAAACTAGCTTCTCTACAACCTTACACTTTTTTTTTTTTTTTTCAATATTTGTCTCATCTAGTACTAAAATAATCTCTGAATTGACCAGTGGAAACTTGCAATATTGATTGATCAATTATCCAAGAAATTTGGGGTGCATGCAAATTTCCTAAGATCATGGCCTGAGTCTGTACTTGCCCTTAAAAGATTGATGACAACCCTTTGGCCCTTATTGCTGAGCATCTCTCAAACTTGTATACCTCAGCCAACAAGACTTTGTAAGTGAAAGATTTCCATGACAACCTTATAGTCTGGTCACATGTGATATATTTTATGTTGCAGACAAGATTGAGTGCAACACTAGAAGACTATAGTTATTTCAATCATTGAGGAGAATTTCAAATTTTCTGTTAGTCAACAAAACTGACAGGCTTGTTAAAGGAGTTTAAGTTGCAGATATAAATTCAACTAAATAATGTTGAGCAACTGACGAGGTTGCTAAACAATGTTGAGATAGTGAAATTGATAGTGGAGGTAGGTTGCTTAGAAAATAGAGGACCTAGTTGCTTCTGAAAGGCAATGATAAAATAGCTGACAATGAGAGTAGAGGCATGGATGATAATGGGAATGAAAATGAGGTGTCAGTCCTACGGGGAACTCTGATGATTTTTTCTGCCTCTATTTTGTAGAAAGCAGCAGCACTTGGGATTTCTGGCTGTTTAAAATGTTAGCCTCCATTCAAGCCCAGTCAATGTGAACAAAAACTCACAACATCATAATTTTGGCATTTTTCATACTCAAATTGTGGCCCTGATTATAAAAAGATGTTTGGCATGCAAGTCATAATGCAGTGGGCTAAATGAGATCTCTTTTTTGTGATCAATGATATTTACAGTAAACTGAATGAGGTTGAAAGTAAGAGAGACTAAGAAGTTCCAATCACCTATCAAGAAAGAGTGCATTGCTACTACATTCCTAGGATTTTGAGGCTGTGTGACAGTCATTTTACAAATGAACATCACATCTACTTAGGTGATTATGTTAGCAGAGACTTTGTATCTATCCTGCAAAGGGAGGAGTACAAGATCTGGTTTGCATCCATGAGAGCCTACTCCTAAAATCTTATCATGCTTCTCAGCAGACTAGTACCTAAGAAAAACAATACACTAGGCTGATACTTAATGATTGCACAGAAGAAATGAAATGCTTGCAAAATGTCATTGAGATAAAGAGCAGCAGTAGGCTTATCCATTACACTGATTAGTAGTATCCCCCTACTGGGCAAGTTTATGGGATTGACAGGCATTCTAGTTCCAGCTTGTGCACCCTGTGAGGTCACTTCATTAAAGAGCTGTGTGAGTGTATTTATTGCACTGAAAAAGATGGGCAACTTGACATTGTATATAGAATCACAGAAAACTATCTAGAATTTGTCAAAGACCATTGTCCTCAGGCCCATACTTTAGAGTATTGTATTTGAGATTGATTCTAATCTTCAGTTTAAGGTTAGGTATAGTCACAGCATAGTGCAGCCTTAGTAGAAAAGTTATCAGTTGAGACTGGCACAAATACTTTTTTATTTAAAACCCCATGCTCAAATTGGAGCATGCCCTTGGCCTTGATCCAAAATGTGCCACCTATTTTAACAAAGTATCAGTGGCCAAATATGGCATCATACCACCCAAAACAATGGAAAAAAGCATCTGTTCATCCTCAAGCAAGTCAATCAGTACCGCATTAAGAGCAATAACTTACAACTAGTCATAATCATTGAATGTGTTTCTGCTGCTGGGAAAAGTGTACTGCCCGCATTTATCCTTCCATCTGGTCCTGTCCCCATCCATAACAATCTCCCAGAGGGCTCCATTAGTAGGAATCTTTATTAGCATTAAGAATCCTTCAATAACATTTTTTCCATCAGAATCTTGACTTCACTAAATAGCTGGACTGACTGACAAATCTGCGAGAACTGGTTCCTCAAGTCATTCATTCCTTATGCACAACCTATTACAGCCAATTGTTCTGAGCATTGATGGTCACATAACTCACACAAGACACCTGCAATGCAGAGGGCTGCATATAACCATAACATTATCCTTCATGCATTCTCATTCAAAACCACACATAAACTTCAGCCTCTTAATGTTAGTGTCTTTGGTCCTATGAGCTAAGCTTGGACTACACATACATCTAGCAAATCAGCAAAAGGTGTCAAAATTGATTGTTATAACTTTGTCCCCAAGTATCTCAAAATCCGACATGTTATGACACTTGAACTCATCCAAACTTCATTTTGCCTAACAAAAATCTATTCTCTCAACTCTAATATATTCACTGATAAAGAGTATGCACCAAGCAAGGTATTTTCAAATTAAGTCTATGTGCTGTCATTATTCCCTGACAACATTCCCTCCTCACCCACTGCTGCTGTCACAACTGATGATGACTATGACCCTGATTGCCCAGACTGCAAGATGTTCAATGAGACAAGCTCTGATGAAGTAATCATGGGCCCAGATCACTGTAATGGCTTTAGAATTGATTTTAATAACACTGAAGACAATGAAGACAATACATCTATCTACACCTGCCATACATTCCATGTTCTTCACCCCTCAAACACTCCCACAAACTCCAGCTCCTTGACATTTATCAATCTTTACACCCTCACAGCCAGCTCCTTGCATCTATGCTACACTAATAATTACTCAATTGGTCTCCTCATCATTGTTAGTTTTGATTACTCCTGGCAGTAATCTAGTACCTCTAACCACTGACTCAAGCAAGTCAGAGAAACAGCTTCTCTGCAATGTTTGGGCCCTGAGAGAGGAGGTAAGGGCATTGAAGACACAGTTAGAGCTTGAAAGGTCAGCAACATTGGCTGCAAATGCTCATTGTAGCCTGGTTTGTGTAGAACTGGCTGATACTCTTGTTATTTTGGAAAATCTGCAAAAGAAAAAGACACAGGGTTCCACCAAGATCAAGGTGCAATTGGTGACTTACTCAGAGTTGAAGGAGGCATTTGAGGCTGAGGAAAAGGAGCAGATTGAGAAAGAGCATGTTGAAGCTAAAAAGGAGATTCAAAAGGTTGCAGATGCTAATGCTCGGAATAGTCACATTGTGGCTGAATTGGTTTTAAAAATATTTGATGCCCCGCTGTCAACCTACAAATGGAAGGAGGAATTAGAGATTTTTACCACAGTACTGGTGCTCTCTCCTCAAGGAACTGTTGCCAAGCTCACTCAATGAATCAAAGATTACTTTACCTAGCATGAAAAACTTGCTCACAATCCATGATTTACTGGACTCTTCTCAACTAGGCAATGTCAAAGGAACCATGTGACAGTTTCTACTATGATGTTCCATCCTCTGCTATTTGAATAATTTCTCCTCCTGCAACAAGCTCCTCTCTAAATATTTCAGTGTGTGGGTAAGGATGCAATACCTGGAATGGTTGAACTCATTGATGAGACAACAATTTTGATGTTTGGCGCAAAGGTCTTTGTATTGTCTCTTCATATGTATGTGGTCTGTAAGCAAATGCTGTCCTTAGACTGTGAATGTGCCAAACAAAGTTGTTGGCACTTTTGATTCAGGTCTTGATAAGGTGGGGGTTGCATTATGATGTTGGGTAGAAGTATAGTTGATCCAATAACAGGTATGGCATTGGGGAGAAGTTCTAGATCCTGGCTCTCTGGAATGACTGTTTGTGACTCATTGGTTGTGTCAGACTTGCTGTCAAAGGGCTGGGATTTTTGTGGTAACTGCATGGCATTGATTCATGAGTCCTCCACATCTGACATCAAAGGCTCTGTGATAGACCCAGAAAATGATGGGGGGCATGATTTTGAGGCCAAATGAATACTGTCAGATGTCAAGAGATTGATAAAAAAGAGTTTGCATTGGATGCACTCAGACTCTGGTCCTTTGTTTTCCCCTGACATTCTAACTAATGTCCGTAATGCCTTTTGTGGATGCAATATCAAGTCTTCTAGGTCAAATTTGCACTTGCAAGCATGGGAATGAATGAGTTCTGTGTTGGATGGCAGTGGTATCTGCATCAAGTGTGATTTTTGTGCTGCATGAGAGACTGAAGGGAAATGTGCTGTCTGAGTTGAAAACAGCAATAACTTGCTTATAGTCAGGTGGGATGACTGATGTGACTTGACACCTGACGAGAATGCCAGTGGGCATAGTACAGTGTTCAAAACCATGTCGTCATCCAAATTCAGGGTTGACAGGTAATATGAGTCAGAATTGATCGCACTGTCTATGCTATAGGCAAGCATGATAGGCTACAAGTGATGATTGACAACCAAGGAGCCACTTGAAATAAATCTAATGGAACCAAATCCCAGCAAAGATGGACAACTGTGACAATACTGCCAGTGACTGTCATGCTTTTGGCAGCCTGCTGTGCTACCATATCTCCCCCTTGCAATGCAATGGAGCCAAAGGCATGCAAAGATAGACAAATGTGGCAATATTCCCCACAGCTCTGCGCTATAGGCATAGGATAGAAGTGATGATTGCCAATCATGGAGCCACTTGAAACAAACCCAATGAAACAAAATTCATGCAAAGATAGACATGTGACAATATAAGAGGGACAAATGTGACAATATGTGGCTCTGCACTATAGGCAAGCATGGAATAGGATAGAGTGATAATTGCCAACCACCATGACAGCTAGTCTACCACCTGCCAGCAGATTTCTGGCAGCTAGGTGCCAGGGGCTGCTGGCCATGAGAAGTATTGTCACATTTGTCTATCTTTGCATGCTTTTGGTTCTATTACAAAGCACCTGTAAACATGTTATATTGTTTACTACTATTAGATATGGATTCTTACCTTACCTTACCTCAACCACCATCTCCCATATCACTCTCTCTAGGACAATAGACTCTGATCTTGGTTCTGTTGGTCCTCCTGGACTTGTTTCCTTAGGGTTTCTCACTGGGAATACAGTGAGTTTCCACTTTTTTTTGAACCACCAATCAGAATCTACACCACGGAGACAATAGCGCAAAAGCCTCTGTGTTTTTTGCTCCCACTATTGATCCCCGCTGCAATTTAAGCACTTTTCCAAAAGAGAAAGCATTTTTTTGCCACTATCATACTTGGTTTTGAGCTGCCGCGCTCACCGTATCTTCTCTACACAGTTTTGAGAGGTGCCACGTCACCACAAAAACAGCCACACTGCCCGCCCAAACCCGTAGCGCTGCTTGCAATGCAGCACCAATTGAGCCCCCACCATCAACTCAATTGGCTCCTGAAATCCTCCCCACACTCTCTGATTCAGATTCATTCTCTGATTATTGCCCACCACAACCTCCTCAGTTGCAATCAAAGATGAAATCAAAAACCGCGATTGTTGAATTTTTGGGCTCAAAGGTTCCGACACTCTCTTCTGGTGATATTGAACCTCTTGCACTTGCAAACTGGGAGTACGGGTGTCAGAACTTTTTTGCTACAAAGAACGTCCTTGCCATAAATCAAGACACTTCTACACTCATTGGTCTCAACATATCATAAACTGGCTTACTACCAAACATGCTTGTGTATGTGCTCTCTCCTTCACAGACTTCATGAGCAAGTTGCGGCATTGCTACGTACGCAAGGGCTGGGAGGCAAAAGAACGTACTATAGTTCTGTCGAGTCACATGCCTGACACCACCACCTTCACTGAATGGACGACCAATGTCCTTGCTCACTCTGCTCTGATTACAAACACGATTGCTGCACTCTCTGACAAACATCTTTGCCATACTTTTGAGGCTGGCATGTGCGACAGCCTTTGCCGTGAGTATCAGCGCACAGAGAATGCAGCTACAGATGCAATTGATCCTACAGCCAAAAACACCCTCTTTGACTGGATTACTGTGGTTACCCTGATTGATGACAATTCCAATTACAATGAACAGACTGCACGCCGCATGGCTGCAGAGCTTGCAGCTTCAAATGCATCTAGGTTTCCAAACACCAAATGGAAGACTCCTGATGCTGTTGATGGCAATTGAGTTGCAAAGAAATCCTTCATCCCAAACACTAAAACCATTTCAACTGCTGCTGGTGCTTCTTCTGCTATGGCCAAGTGTCCTCCTCCCCTCACTGAAGTGGAATGCACCTTGTTGAAGGATAATGCTGGTTGTAACTGCTGTTGCCATCCTTTTGCAGGCCACAAAACACGCAATTGTCCATACAATTTCCCAACCTTAGCCAATTATAAGGAGGTAACTCCTGCGCTTGTCGCACTTGCAAAGACTAAGGAAAAAGGAAAATTGACAACTGTTGCTGTGATTATGCCAGCCATTGAGGACATCAATGACAGTGCGACTGAATCTGACTGCTCCCTAAACGTGAGTGAGGTCATTTCTTTTTGCAATCAACATTTTTTTTGGGATTGCCTCATTGAGGGCTCCGGCTCTATATTACCTCTTAAACTTTTGGCGCTGATTGACAATGTGTCTCATCTAGTCTTGATCAATAACGCCTTAGTACACAAGTTAGCATTGCGTCGTTTCAAGCTCCCAAATCCTGAACCTGTTTCTCTTGGTAGACACCGTCGAGAACAGTGGGTCTGACTCATTATGTTAAAATTTGCCTTGTTTCTTGTATCAAATTCTGTACACGCCCTCATTGCACCAAACCTCTGTTCATCACTTATTCTCAGACTTCCATGGCTACATAAAAATCACATCATTATAGATCATTTTGCTCGCACTGTAATTGATATTCGTTGCAATTATGACTTATTGAAACCTCCACCTCCAATTATTCACAAAGTTTCGGGAATAAAGCTTACAAGTCACCTTTAAGAAGGTCAAGACAAAATTGTGCAGACAGATTTGTGCAACTCACCTTGCAAATTTGGGGACTATTGCTTCCTTTGGTGTAACTACACCTGTAAATGTCGCGACTGTTATCTGCAATAGAATTGAAATGCTTGCCCATTATGCAAAGCTAAGGGAACTAGATGCCTCATTGCAATCCTCTTTTGAGGATTTGTTTCAACCGATGCCTCATGTGGATGAATTGCCATCTGATGTTTTCTGTGAGATTAAACTCAATGAAACAGATGTTGCATTCAAAACACGTACACATCCTAGTCCGCAAAAATACAAGGAAGCATGGCAATTCCTTATTAAATCAATGGATGCAGGATGACTCCGTCCTTCATCTTTGCCTTACGCTTGTCCTGCTTTCCTAATTCCCAAAGCTGATAAGACAGCTGTACCAAGATGGGTAAATGATTACCGTCCTTTGAACAAAACTACTGTCTGTGATGCCTTTCCCCTGCAATGTGTGGATGACATGTTGTCAGACTGTGCAAAAGGAAAATTGTGGTCAACTATTGATTTCACAGACAGTTTTTTCCAAACACAAATGCACCCTGATTCAATTAAATACACTGCAGTCAGTACTCCCTTAGGGCTGTATAAATGGACAGTTATGCCAATGGGGTTATGTAATGCTCCTTTGGTTCAACAATGCCAGGTAACTGCCACTCTGCGCCAGTATATTGGAAAAATCTGCCATGTTTATCTTGACGACATTATTATTTGGTTGCAAGATATTGAAGAACATCAGAGGCACGTTGAAACAATATTCAACGCTCTACATAAGGCAAAACTATATTGCAATCCATGCAAGACAAAGTTGTTCTGTTACGAAGTGGAATTCTTGGGTCACAAGATATTGCAAGGTGGTATCGAGGCAGATTCTAAGAAAGTAGATTGTATTGCTAATTGGCCTATTCCTAAATCTGCGACAAATGTACGCGCCTTCCTGGGGCTAGTGGATTATATTGCAAATTTTCTGCCTCACATAGCAGAACACACAATGGTCCTTGAAAAGTTGACAACTAAACAATGTGATTGTGAATTCCCTGTGTGGACTGAAGACGCGCAAGCAGCCTTCAACACTATAAAATCAATAGTTGTCAGCGCTGAGTGTCTTACTACAATTGACCATGAGAATCATGGTAATAACAAAATTTTTGTAACTACCAATGCAAGTGATCGGCACTCGGGCGCAATGCTCTCCTATGGACTGACTTGGGAATCTGCACGTCCTGTAGCATTTGATTCCATGTCATTCAAGGGGGCAGAGTTAAATTATCCTGTGCACAAAAAGGAATTACTTGCCATCATGCATGCCTTAAAGCATTGGCGTGTGGACCTTATTGATACACCTTGTATGGTGTATACCAACCATAAAACCTTGGAAAACTTCCAAAATCAAAAAAAAAAACTTTCACGACGCCAAGCACGTTGGATGGAAATGATGTGCCAATATGATTGCAAGATTGTATACTTGAAAGGAAATGATAATATGGTAGCTGATGCGCTCTCCAGAACTGAATTTACAGACTCTGACACAGCTGAGAAATCCATGCTTGAGCTTTGGGACAACTATGATCTGGTTTCACATAGTGCTCCCGTCATATCTGCTATTATGTCCGTGGGAGTTCGTAGCCCATTTCATAGCATGCAGTGCTTGACAAGGACATGTATACGGCCTACAAAGATAAATATTGTTGTGCCTATAATGTCAGTATCTGCAGAGCCTGCATTCATTAAGTGGGTTTGCAATAGATATGAAACAGATCCGTGGTGTCGGAAACTCTCCTCTGTGTCAAAGAGTATGCCTTCTTTACAATTCAAAGAAGCAGACAGACTGTGGTATATTGGCCACAGGTTGATTATTCCCCAAGTCCCAACACTGCGCGAAACATTATATCAGCTAGCCCATGACAACCTTGGTCATTTTGTGTTTGAAAAGTCTTATGGTTCTTTGCGCAATTCTTTCTACTAGCCAAACATGCGTAGGGATCTACAAGAGGCATACATTCCCTCTTGTGATCCTTGTCAATGCAATAAATCTTGAACCACAAAAAAAGCTGAGCCTCTACACCTGCTGCCAATCCCTGATAAGCAGGGTGATTCTGTTGCCATTCATTTTATTGGCCCTCTTCCACCAGATGAGGGTTTTGATTGTCTTGCAACCTTCACAGATCATTTGGGATCAGATGTTTGACTAGTACCAACAAAGTTTACACTTACTGCTCCTGAATTAGCAGTACTTTTCTTTGACCACTGGTACTGTGAAAATGGTTTACCACTCGAAATCATATCTGACTGCGATAAATTGTTCTTGTCTGTGTTCTGGAAGGCCTTGCATAAACTCACTGGCGTAAAGTTAAAGATGTCAACTGCCTTTCACCCTGAGACTGATGGCGCTAGTGAACAAACAAACAAAACAGTTAACCAATGCATTTGCTACCATATTGCAAGAAATCAACGTGGTTGGGTCAAAGTGCTTCCCCAGGTGCATTTTGCAATAATGAATACTAGAAACACATCTACAGGCCTTTCTGGTTTTCAACTCCAGATGGGTCGCTCCCCTCAAATTATTCCTCCCTTAATAATTGCGCCTCCTTCTAATGAAATTACAAACAAAGAGAATTTGGTGGCCAAATTAATTGCTTTCATCAAAATTGATGTGGCAGAGGCACAAGATAATTTGCTTAATGCAAAAATGTCACAAGCAGAACAATCAAACAAGTCTCGTGCTAACAATTATATGCTTAATGTCGGGGACCAATAACCGAAAGGCTAAACATTCTAAGCCGCCGGTAATTATCTCGCTATGATTTCGGACTTTTATCATCAACGGTCATCATTATTGCACTTACCTTTCTTGGCCTATCTTACGGTTAATTATTGGTTAGGGGCTCGGTAACCCTTGCTAATAGTTGAT
>JAFLHD010000218.1:0-10596 GCA_018856295.1 Blastosporella zonata | reverse complement strand
GCGAAAACGCTGTCTGCAGGTAGATTCTCCCGTTCTCTCTCGCGAATCTTCTTCCACCCGCTTTCATCAAGCTGGTCCATAATCTGAGCCTTGACATTGCCTATTAGATCAGCCATGACTTTTGTACCGAAAGGGAGGCCCTCTTTCAGAACGCCGGGGTAAGTTTCGAACCAGGATGGAAGGGAGCATGTTATGAAGCGATGGTTCAAAGAGTCCCGTAGCTCCTGGCGAGTCTCATTCCGCGTGCCTTCCGTGGACGCATATGGCGTTGTGCAGGATTTTGGAAAAGTGTCCTCCATGGTTTCAATTAACGGAGCTCCGTGGGAGATCATGTTTTGTTTAATGGAATGGATCTCGTGACACGTCGCAAGATGGAGGCAACACGCTTGGCATCAAAGCCTTCAAAATTTCAACTCCCAATAGCGAAATCAATTACTCGTACTCAAGCTTTGAAGGGCCCTCAAGAGATATACATCCTTATTCCAGGGCTACACTACGGGTCATTCCTTACAGAACTTTTATTATAATTATGAAATCGAAACGGGGGAAGGCTTGACATGGCTACATAAGCCTTCCCAACATCACGAAACACATCGAAACCATGGCAGTTACAGCTGAAAACCAACAGATGGTTGGTACCTACTGTGGTTGGGCGCTTTCTATCTCCTTCTGGCAAGCAAGATTTCCTGTATAAAATTCCCACCGATTCAACACTGGTTTTTCATTCACCTTCACTTTTGCGTTTCCGTTGTTCTTGGATTCTTGGGCCCCGTCCCGTCCCTTCTTTTCCGTATCTTATTTCGTTCGTTCGGCCCAGGCAGGCCCAGTATTCCAGAAATACTGGCTTTTCAAACAATATATACTATGGTTTTTTCGATTATCCTCGTCGTTTCCCTTGCCGCCACTGCCCACGCATTGAATGATTGGACTAAACCGTGTCTATCTGGTGTTTGCTCTTATGGTGAGAGTTACTGAAGATATTTATTCGTCAAATATTCTCACCACCTAGTAGATATTCCTGATTCCGCTGCCACTTCTTCTGGCTCGCTGAAAGTTGTGAGTATCCATTTGTTCACATCGAACTCCAAAATATCCAACCGCGTAACAGTGGGGTTCCTCAGACGCCATCTCCGATATAACGGCTGCCGCAGGATGGCAAATCCTTGATTGTTCTCCCGACGAGCTAGCGCAAGATATTCGTCTCGTGTGCAGTAGCGATGACGCGACCACTTCTTGCTCTCATCTTTACGGAGCTACAGGAGCTGCTGGGAAGATTGTTCGCTTACCCGAATCTGTGCGTACCTGCGACTATCTCTTGACACTTGACAATGTCAGCTTATTTCATTGAGCAGTGCGGAAAGAATGCCTTTGCCCGCGTAGCTCGCGCTTGGATTCCTGACGACCAATCCATTCCGTCTTCAGTTGCGGGCAAGGTCGTTCGTCGCGATGACACACAACCTCAAGTCAAAGCTCTCGCCCTTGACACCGACTTCCAAGCAGTCGACCCGTCAACGTATGGAGTATTGCATTGCATCGTATACTAGATAACTAATTCCCATTATTCGGAAGGAATGGTCCAGTCAATTTTGCTGTCCGAGGTGCCAACGTCAAGGGTGCAGCGGCTGACATCGACACATCCACTGTCAACCTAGGGCGTCGTAGCCGTATCTATGGTACCGCCAAACATGAGCGTGGTCTTTTCAGCTTTGTGGGGGACGCCATCAATTGTCAGTCATTCACACAATTATAATGCAAATATATCTCATATGTACTGCTTTAGCTATCAAGGGCCTCGACACTTTTAACGTTGACAAGTCTCAGACACTTTCAGCACTTACTGTCGACCAACCTTTTAACCTTCTGAACGAGCAACTGTCGTGCCCTCCCATTACTGCCTCCCTCAAGATTGATGTGGACGCCAAAGCCAGCGTTATTCCGACGATTGGTGTTGCTGCATCGGGCACAATTATCCCTCCGAAGATTACAGACTTTTCAGTCATAACTAGTGCGTTTTCTAATTATTCTACGTCGAAGCATGCCTGTTGAATTGATACATGGCAGGCTTGACGGGTGACATTAACGGCAGTGTGACAATGCAGGCCACCGCTTCTGTGCGTCGCTTTTTACTCCTCGGCAGCAGGATTCAATGAAACGTATCAATAGGCTACCTTGGACTCGGGGAAGCTCAAGATCTTCGAGGCTGGTGTTCCTGGGCTCGATTTCCCTGGGTGCGTGTCTTCTGAGCTCTTGTGTTTCATTAATCTGAGGCGAAACAGCGTACTCACGATCGGACCCACTTTCGAGGTCAACGCACAGGCGACTGCTGGGATCGAGCTGCAGGCAGACTTGACCGTCGGCCTCAACTACCATTTCGACAATGCCCAGCTCACGTTCCCTAGCGACAGCCAAAACTCACAAGCCGTAGGGAACGCATTCTCTGTTGGTGATACTCGTAAGCTTATCCTTCATCTCGATTCAAATAAAACCTACCACGAAACTTCCTAGCTCTTAAGCTGTCGGTCTCACCTTCTGTCCAGGCTACCGGACAAGTTACTGCCCACCTCATCCCCTCTGTCAACTTGAAGTTGTCTGCCCTCGGTGATATTGTCGATGCTGGCATTTTCCTCAATCTTGACGCCTCTGCGGAAATGAGCCTCTCACTTGAGGGTACCACTCAGGCCAGTATCACTGTGGACCAGGCCAAACGCGCAGAGCCCGTGGTCATGGGGCGGTACATGCCCCGGACCTCTATCGTCGCTGCAGAGGCACCCCCTAGGACCACCACTCTTCCTGTCAGCACCAATGTCCTCGACACCACGTCAAACTCTACTAGCAAGGCGGAGGAAGCCACGTCTACCGCCGTTACAGCTGCTAATTTGACTGATACAGCAGTCCAGGCCACTGCTACCACCGTAGCTGGCGCTGCGTCCGTAGGTGGTGGTTTTGAACCCGCCAATTCGACCACCCCTGCGGTAACAACAGATACCAGCGCTTCATTTGGTGGTTGTTTTAGGGTAAACGCTGGCCTGGACGTGAACGCTGGCGCAGATGCCAACTTCTTCGGCCTCTTTGACCCGAGCACCCAGGTCTCGCTGTTCAGTCAGAAGTTCGAGATCCTCAAGGTCTGTTTCAATACTTTGGCAAGGAGAGACAGTAGGATGCTGATAGGCCACGTCTATTAGAAATGCTTCGGCAACCAGAAGCGCTCTCTTGCTGCCATCTCGTCCCTAACCCCTTCGTCCTTGAAGAAGCGTGCCCTCAGCTGCTCAGCTGGAGCGCCTGATTCCGCCGTTAGTGTTGCTGACCAAGTCGTCCAGGCTGGCACGTAAGTCGTATCCAGTGTTTCTCTTGAGTGGAGACTCATGATACATGTAACACAGCATCGTCCCAACAGCGTAAGCAGTCCGAGGATTTTTAGCACTTCATGATCATCCGAACTCAGAATCAAGGCGGACTTGTAGGGTAGACTTGTAATAATTGACCTAATCCCAACTAATAATTTAACATGGACGTTTTGCCGCTAGGAAATATTCTGCGTGAGTTAAAAGAGATCCAGAACGGATGTAGTTATGGTGTATCAGATGCATAAGCGTGTATTACAGAAGAGAGTACATGTAAGTACGCAGTGGTTATATGAACCCCGTGTCCGACCCAAGTCATTGAAAACAAATAAAGCTGATCCACAAAAGCCCCTCATGCCGTGCCATGCCTCTTCAGAGCTGGAGGGAGATTCACCATCGTCCGCCCCCTTGCAATTCTGTCAGCAATGTTCTTCACCGTATCGACACCATCCCCCTCCTCTTCCAGTGTCTTCTTGATCATGTACTCCATGGTCATGGCCTCCCCGTCTGCACTAGATCGCCGCATGCTGGGCACAGGGAACAACGGCGACGTCGGTGATGGCGCGTTGAATTCTGGTAAGCGTTCGTTCTGTATATCAATACGCCGTCTGAAACACATGGTAAAGCATGTCAGTCGTAAGTTTCAGAAAGAGAAAGAAACAAGAGCACGTACGCATCGTCGAAGCTGCGGATCTGCCGCCCCATCTTCGTGCCCTGGACACTAAGCCCACTGCTGCGCGGGGCACTATTGTCGAACTGGAGCTCTGTCGCATTCTCCGACTCCTCACTATAAGATAGACGTCTCGTTAGGAGCGACTAGAAGGGCGGACCAAAAACGAACCGTAGCATCTGGAATACTCTCTGCATCTTCCCAATTGCCATGATTTTCTTCTTGATCTCCTCGCGTCGCTTCTGAATCTCTGCGGCACTCAATGTCTCGGCCTCGTCGCCGCTATCAGCATCAGCCTCGGACAATTCTTCACGGCTACATATATTAAGGACAGCCAGTAACATTTCTGTGACTAGAAAAAGTGCGTTGGAATGAGTTTAACTCCGAGCGGTGAAAGCGAACGCACTTTTGGCGCCAACGAAAGGAAGACTCCATGTGAAGGCATCCACAAAGTTGGGAAGCCAGTAGGGGTGGTTGCTGGAGTTGAATTGGCGGATGGTTATGTTCTTGTTCGCGTATTTAATGACGGCACCGCGGTTGTGATGAATATCGAGATAATTAGGAGCGGAGAATATTGTAATCACGGAGGGGAATTTCTTGGAGGGTGTTTTGCGGAACATGGTGTAGCTGCAAGTGCGAGTCAGCCGCCGCGAGCATCAGGTAAACAGCGCGTACCCTGCATCTTGGGCTTCGTGCCCTCGTATTATCCCCAGAAGCCCGTTGCGCTCGAGAAACTGGCACGCGGCCTCGTATCTGTGGAGAGGTCAAACACTGGATAGATACCGGGGGATGGGACTAACGTAAACGAGTAAGAGCATCCACGCGTTGTGTTGTGCACGAAAGTTGTGCCGGGACTTACGGACAATGGTCCTGGTTCCTGTTCACGCCCGTAGCTCCCTATCGGGTCTGACCACAAGAGGTCGCATAGGAGCCCGTGGTTTCCAGGCTCTTGTTTGCGATCCAACTGCCACGACGTCAATGGCAGCGCCGGGATTGCAAGCACAGAGCACACACCTTGGCGAGATCGGTGAGCTTGATAAGATTTGGTGATATACCGCCATGAACGCAGAAAAAGCGGCCGTCCACCAGCGCTGTCACAGGCAGTGCACAAAATGACTTGATACACGCCTCGTACACCCTCTCTGAATATTTGTGTAGACCTGTCAATCATCAGTATCACAAGTGTTGGGCAGAACGAGCATTTACATTCGCGTTTGAACGTGAAATACTCTGTGAGATGTCGACATTCGTGGTTGCCTCGCAATAGAACAAATTTCTTGGGATACCAAAGTTTTAAGCTATACAGGTACAACAGGCACTGAGTATAGGGTAAAAATGAAGTTTTGATAGAGTCCAGAGATGCAAGGAGTACCTCGATGCCAAAACACCCCCGGTCAACATAGTCGCCTAAAAACAGATAGTTGTTCTCCTCGATGCTGCCGCCAACCTCGAAAAGCTTCATCAGATCGTACTATAAGCCTGGGTTAGCTAAGTCCAGTTGTTCGACGATGTCAACGCACGTATTGGCCGTGAATATCCCCACATACTATCGCGACGTCAGACACGTTCCAGGAGCAAAATTACGCGAAAACTGACTTGTTACGGGACTCTTCACTTCGACCATATTGGATTCACTTGCGAGTAGTTCGGTTGCTCGCTCCAAAAGAAACAGCGCCTGCTCCTCTGTCAAGCGGCCCTCTCGAAAGAAGTGTTCCCTAAGATAAAACGGGTTCGCCATCCGCTCTCCTCGTTCATTAGTTTTGAAAAATTCTGCCTCTGTCGGCTTGTTCATTGCTGGTTGTGGAACCTAAAGTCACAGAAAATACAATGAAGTTTGACTCATTGAGGCGCCTAGAGCATCACTCACACTCTTCACAGGTCGCTCGTTCACATTATCTGGGATCCTTACTTGCTGGGGAATGCCTGCCCTCTGGCGTAGAAAGTTTGCGGCCTCAGCCATCGTGGTTTAGGGCAACGAAAGATCGAGACAGGGCATCAGATTTTGTTCGGGTAATTACAGCGTATTTGGCCGTGTGTATCATCAGCTATAAGCGCCCAGGGCGCGGGTAGTATCCAGTGAAGTGGGGGAGTGAGCAGCAATTCGTATTCGAGTGAATGGGAAGGAGGGAGAAGGACAGGGCATAGGCTAATGATTCTGACGGTCTCCAATCTCAATTATAATTTATCGCATGCGGATGATTCAAGGCTGTGTAAATGCTCGGAACGAAGCCGCGCCAGGGGAAAGTGGGCATACCGATAGATCTAGAACTGATATAGTTTGTTATATTACCGCAATCTATAGCTACACAGGACAATGCTATTTTGACGATGTCAGTGGTTAGTGGATGTGTTGTGTGGTGGCAGGTATAGCCACCATGGTGAGTCTATTTTGTTCATGCAATTGGGATACCCTCGTACTCATCATATCCAAGTGCGAGGTTAAGATTCTGTCAAGGTATATCAACACATAATCATGGTTAACCTCGAAGAACTACAAACCTGAATGCACTGTGTCGCAGCACCTTTGAGAAGGTTATCAAGGCCACCCTGGTTAAAATTTAATCCCTTTGAATCAAGGAGAGAAAGTTCCAGAGTCAACATACGACGATCACAACCCTATCTCCTTCACTGTGAACCTGGAATCCACCCACAGTCCACGTATGCTTGTTCTCAATGTCAGGCAACTGGGGCACCTCCTTGATGATCCGCACGAGCTTGTCACCGCTGTACTTCTCCTCAAAGAGTGCAATGACCTCCTTCGCAGTGAGCTTGCCCTTCAAAGGGATGGACACAGTCGAGATGATGCCACTGAACCAGGGAGCGACGGCCGGGACGAATGCAATTTTCAGCGGTGTCGAACCTGACGGCAGAAGTTCCGAGAGGTGGAATCCGGCTTCGCGCTCGTGGATGTGGTCTGTCAACGAATAAGGCTTCACACCGTGCTTGAGGCTTTCCGGGGTAACCTTAGGCACGCTCGTGGGGCGACCGTCGGGGTCGGTCGCAGGAAGAGTGCCAGCACCGCTGTAGCCAGACAATCCAAAGAAGGTCGGCAGCCCAGAGACGTGGTTGATCAGAGGGGCGATGAGCATCTGTGCCGACGTGGCGTAGCATCCGGGGTTCGAAATCCTCTTGGAGGCGCGCACGCTCTCGCGACCGTACAGTTCTGCAAGTTCGCCAATCGCACATCGAAAGCAAAGCAAAAACAGTCTATTGTTCAATTCCGACATTCAAGTACAATTAAGCTGAAAGGCCCTCACCGGGAAGACCATATGTCCACCCTTTCTCGAAGCGGTAGTCCGCGCTGAGGTCGACAATGATGCTCTTATCCCCCTTGCGATCTGCCGCACCACGATCGATCGCATCAACGAACGGCTTGCAGATGCCGTTGGGGAGTGCCATAATCCAGGCGTCTACCTCCCCAGACTTCTCCATCTGCTCGACATCTGTGTGGGACAGGTTGGTGTAGTCGATCTTGTGTTTCGTGTAGCCTTTGAGGGGATATCCATCAAGCTGGCGCGACGAGACATGAGTGAGATCGATATGGGGATGGCTGGAGAGAAGGGTTGTCAACGCCTGACCAGTGTATCCTCGTGCACCAATGAGTCCGACGCGCTTGATCTCGGTGCTCACAGGACCGTCAGTCGCGGCCGTGGCATATCCACGCGACGAACCCGGAACGCGACGGGCCAGGGTGGAATAGGCCTTAGCTCCAGCAGGGGCAGTAGCCGCAGCAGGGGCAGTGCGGTGAAGCGGGACGGAGGGTCCAACGGGAAGGAATGAGCGCTCGATCCTCCCTTTGGCCTCAAAATCCTTCACCGTCCTCTCCACCTCCGCAACATCCTGAATGCCATACCAGAACAGGCTCCTGCCCGCACGAGTGAAGCTGCCGTCCGCACGCTCAAAGTGCCATGCTCGGTTCTCGTCGTCGGCGTTGGTGGTCCAGAACAACTTGCGGTGGTCCTTCTTGATAGCATTGAAGACATTGTCCATGACGTTGTTCAACACGCCGCTTCGCGATGAGAGAAGCTTCGTCATAACCGGGGTCTCGCCCTCAGGGTGGGAGACAACTGCAATGACATCCAGAGGCTCGTCGCCGTAGATGCTATAGGGTGTCTTCTTGAGGTCGTTTAAGACGCCTGTCACGCTCTGGAAACCGGCGAGGACTGAGGGGTCACGATCGTGCACAACCTGGCGGAATCGGTCCGCGCCGATGCCGTTCAAGTCACTATGCTTGAAAAGTTTGTAGCCACGGCGGATGAGAGTTCCGGCACCGCTGTCCGTGAAGAGCTCCTTCTGGAGGGAAGACGCCGAGATAACAGCGACTGAAGACGACCTAGGCAGATGGTCGAGCAGCTCCTTGAACTCTCGAAGCTTGAGTTTAGTGCCGTACTTGACCCATGGCTCTTTCATGAGGTTGTCAAAGTCCTAGATACGAGGAATTAGTTCATCGATATGACCAATTAAGCTTCGCAAATTGACTCACCTCATCGAGGTTAATGACGTCCAACTTCTCGCCAGTGACACCGTGGAACATACCGCCCTTGTCATTGAGGAATACAATCTTCAGGGGCTCAAGCTCCTTTGCCAACTCTCCAGCGGCAATATCCGCGTTGACGTTGAGAATTTGACCGTCATTCGACTCCGCAAGACTGGTAAGGATGGGGAGCGCGCCAGCACGAATAGACGCTTCCAAAGGGCGCTTGTCGATCTTGGTGATCTTTCCAACGAGACCATACTTCTCCTTGTCAAGGTAGTCCGCAGTGAAGACGCCGGAGGTTATGGGACGAGCACGCGTTCCGAGCTTTTCCAAGGCACCAACAAGTTTGAGGTTCTCCTCAAGGAAGACTCGACGCGCAATTTGGAGGGTCTTCGCATCTGAACGATATGTTATACAATGCTAGAAAAATATTCAATAAAATACACACCTGTAACTCGAATACCATCGATATAGTCGGGGACAACGCCTTCTCGTTCCATAATATCATTAAGCTGAGGCCCAGCTCCATGGAGAACCACTGGGTAGAGTCCAACACGGTATAGGAAGCTCAAGCTGAGTGCAAGCTCATCCAATTGGGCTAGAACGGCTCCTCCGACCTTGATGACAGCAAACTTGGCTGGTTGAGACGGATGTGAAGAAGACGAGAAGATCCGGAGGTGACGCTCGACTTCGCGCTTGGTACCAATCGAGTACAACAGACGCGTAATTGTATCCTAAGAATTTCTCTTGAATAATTATCACTGCAGATGAAGAAAAATTCGACAAACCCGGTCAGTCTGTGCAACGGACTGAATTCCACGTATGTCTCGCCGCCTAACCACCGAAACAGCGGCACGACGCTGTCCGCCGACGATAACAGCCTGTCGTGCAACCCGAATAGATAGCCTGGATGCTGTAGTAGCAGGCAACATTGTGGTTGGGGTGTAAAAGGGGTGAGGAAACTGAAGGACGGACTTTTCGGAGTAGTCCTTTCTCGTGACTCAGAATATATAAACGAACGACCGCGAATCATTTCTGATGATTATTTCCTTGGTTTCATTCCAGGCGTTTACCGCGCTCACTCCTTGATAGCCTATGTAATGCCTGCACTGTTTTTGCTGTTGGTTGACTATTCATACGGTGACATAGCCTTGGCTATTCTACCTCACAACTAGCCTTCTCGAACTTCTCTTATCCTCGTATAAAAGCCGATATCAAGCCGATAATCTTCTGTCCTTTCTAGAAGCGGTACCTGTCTGTCTTATCTTGAGGGGTCTAGGCCTTGGCAACTTAGCCTCCATGCAAGATACGTGGGATTGAATAATCGGAATTGCCAGTTATTTGCATTCGATTGCGATATTGGTTGTGTGGGAGTTATCCGTAGGTGTAAAGATTCAAAAGGGTAACGCAGATGTCGCGTAAAACAATTTTCATTTTCATGGCTTCAAGATACCCACAAATTGATTGAGTAATGAATTAATGATCGACTTGTGTTCCCACTGTCCAAATATTGTAATAGAGAGACCTAGTCGGAAGAAACATGATGCATAAGACCCGTCGGAGGAAGGAAACGAGTCACCCAATGTATAGTGCTTTGAATTTGATGTGCACCGGCTTGGTGAGACTTGTGTCAAGTATTGTAAGCCGTGGTCCGGAAGAAGTGACAGAACTGTTCTTTTGCAGGAACGGTGAGTACTTATCGTGAATTGTATCTCTGCTAGATCCCCTAGGGAGAACCTTGTCCAGATTGCAGGGCTTTATATTGGTTATCAATTGCCATTGGGGTGGAAACTTGGGCGACTTACCCTGTGACAGATCCATCCGTGGTCTGTTATTATCCTTGAGACACGTGCACTCCACCAGATTCTCTTCCCCTTGACAGTATTGTGGTTCACTTTTTGCCGCTCTCCCCTAAATTGTTCCTTGGGGGAGAATAAAGGTAGCCATAAGCCGTCTATGACGCAGCTCTTCACAGGATGCTTGTTCATGGCGATGGTGATACACCCACTGTAAGCATATTGCTTACGACATACATCTATATATTAAAAGAGGGAAGTGGCTGTGTGCGTCCTAAAAAGGAGATTCAAACGCACCATATAAGGGTTGAA
>JAFLHD010000212.1:0-10942 GCA_018856295.1 Blastosporella zonata | reverse complement strand
TGTTCCGAAATCTATTTATAGATTGAGGTTATACCTTTGAGCTACAGTGAGAAAATTTTGATCCATGTCCGCAAAAAATGCACCCGGGTAGCGGCCCGCGGCCCGTCTTTGATCCTCTTTTCCCACACTGTTTTTGTTTTAACCTCGGTTAGTCTTCATTATTTTTGTATCAATTTGATTGTCAGTCTGCTCATTTGTTTCTACAGTCAAACCTGTTATAACCCATGTGGTTTGGTGGAGCCCAAAACATATGGGTTATCACAGGATATGGGTTGGTGCAGAGATCATTGTAGGGTCATCTATGAGGCTTCTAAGTGCCTCAAAACATAAGATATGACTTGTATTCATCCATTTTTAAGTAATAGAAGGTGGTACAACATGTGCTCAATGGCGAGTAAAGTAATCAGTAATAACAGAAGGTTTGGCAGCTTGAAACTCATCGAGGCATGTCTGATGGCCAAACTTTGTGAGTATGATCTCTAGTTCACGCGCGTAAGGCTCTGCAATGTCTGCAACATAATCCTTCAATGTTGCAGCTGCTTGAAGGGCATCACAACGAGCCGGCTTTGGATTTGATGTTTCAGCACCATCACCATCGTCTCCTCCATTTGTTTCTTTGTTCTGCTCTGCTGCATGTTGAGCTAAAACTGCCTGGTAAATCTCTTCCTCCGTTCCATCATCAAGCATCAAGTTTTCATCTGTCAGATTGAGGAACTGCTCAAAAGTCACCTTGTTCTTTGGCTGCAGGACACCAAGCTTCTTGAGATGATCCAAGGACTTTGTGACTTCATGCTCAACTGCAGCAGGAGCCTCATTGACAGGGTCCACATTGAGAAGCAAAGAGATGGGAATGGAAGGATTGTTTGAGGTATCCGTGGATGGGTCAAGAAGAGAGTTGGGGAGGATTCCAGCCTTACGCCAGCAATTACGGATTGTAGTGGTATCCACATCCTTCCAAGCCAGATCTGCCATCCGCATCGCATCCAGGATGTTGATTTTGTAGATGTCAGTGGGGGTGATGCCAATGTCGTAACAATCAATTGCGCAATTCATGAAATGAGCACAATAATGAGACTTGAAGCTCTTGATAATCCCTGCATCTGCTGGTTGTACATGAGCTGTGAGATTGGGGGAAAGATTTTTGACGTGGATGTTGGTTAAATTATCAGGAGGAATGTGTGCGCTGAAATTGTCCTGAAGAAGTAAGATGCTGCGTCCTTTGCCTCGAAGCTTTCTGTCCCAATCACTCAGCCATTCTTGATACAGGATAATTGTCATCCAAGCCTTAGCATTGTTGCAATAATAGAACCCAAGCTGAGCTCCTGTTTTTTGCTGAAATGCCCGAGGCTGTTTAGCCTTGCCAATAACAAATGGTGGAAGTTTTTCTGTGCCCAAAGCATTTGTCGTGAATGCATATGTAAGTTGCTTCTTGTCTCCTTTTACTCCAGATATCATCTTATCCATTAGGCCACAATTAGGCACCATTCTATGATGCATAAGTAAACATTTGTGATAAAAGACTGACAGCCTACTCACACCCAAAACAGTCCTGTTTCATCTATATTAAAGATGTCCTTCAGGCGATAACCATACTTTGCAATGAGGTCACGTAGCCGTTGACATTTGCTTTTGATGTCCCCAGGGTTTGCTGATGCTGCTTCTCCATGACACTTGTAATTCTGCAGACCACATCTTTTTTTCACTGACGCCAACCACCCCTCACTGAGCTTTGGCCTCTCATCCATGGGCACACCCACTAAATCTGCAAAGCAATGCCATTTGCACCAAATGATCTCTCCATTGACCTGAACTTCATCTGACATTGACTTCATGATCCAGAGTTTGAGCATTTCATTGACTTCAGGATACTCTGATTGCTTTGGACGTTTGGTGTTTCCTGCTCATCCCATTGCCAGCTCCTCTTTGTA
Source organism: Blastosporella zonata (assembly GCA_018856295.1). NCBI lineage: Eukaryota > Fungi > Basidiomycota > Agaricomycetes > Agaricales > Lyophyllaceae > Blastosporella > Blastosporella zonata. The sequence goes on along the minus strand of JAFLHD010000212.1, from coordinate 9,014 downwards.
CATCTGACAAATCTTTGCCTCGTTCGTCAGCCAGTCAGAAATCAAGGGCTGTTTCAGAGCCAGGTTTGAGTAGATGCAATTCCAGTGTGCAGCAGTGTCTTTCTGCTTGAATCCCTTTCCTTGTTCATGATGCCAATCAAGGATCTGGACCCTCTGCTTGAGTGTCACATTTTCCTTCTTGGTAAATGTTGGTTCTTCTTTTTCTTCTCAGACTGTGGTACAATCTTGCAATTCTCTGGGCCTGTGTCAAATAAGCTTAGGAACCATAGATAAGGTAGGTTCACCACATACATTTCCTTTTGTTTCTGATAGTGACAGCCTTCTTAATCCCACTTCCCAGCTCCTTTAGCTTCTCAACAATTGATTTTTGCTGTGTGTTCAATCACATTAAACCTTGCTCGTAGTCTGAAGCCTCATCAAGAAGATCAATGACCCTCTCTTCATCGACTAGGTTTCCTTTGTTGTCAAGCCACTCTTCATCAGCAGGACTAGTAGCCTCTTTATTGCAGATTTGGTTGAGGATTTCATCTCGACGAGCTTTCACCTGAAGCTTGAGGTGGTCCAAGCCCGCCTTCAAAACAGAGAGCATTTGGAGACAGCAGTGGGGATTTTTTTTCACAACAGTTCTTTTTCCTTGCAAACATGAATTGGCTCAGCCTTGCCAATCTTTTCATATTTTGCTGTTCTGATCTCCCTCCTTGCCAACACAAATTAGTTTGATCGGCAATCTCTCTGATTGGAGAGGTATGTAAATGTATTTTAAATGAAGTTTAATAGTTTAACCATTGCAAATCAAACATTTGATTGACTTTTTGGCTATTTTCCCAGGTGATATATGGGTTATCAGCCCTTAAAACAATATGGATTATGGGGTATGGGGTGAGACCCATATTTCCCTGCGTACATGCTTGGTGGGGCCAAAAATCCATGGGTTTTCACAGGTTATGGGTTTTCACAGGTATGGATTATGACAGGTTTGACTGTATTGATTTCATCATTTTGGTTAACATCCTTATTCCATTTATCACTCTTTTTCTTAGTTACGCTGCATTGTGGCAACCTCTAACTACTTACGTGACTGCTTTGACTTCTACAAATCTTACAATTACTCCTATCTATTACTACAGTATGGCAGTTTTGGCTTCTCAGACTGTTTTAAACATATTTAAACTGTACTACCTTACTACTAAAAAACACAATATACCAGGGCTTGGGTACCACCCAGCCTTTATTGTCACCTTCTCTGACATCTCTTAAGTGGAACTACAAAAGTTTCAAGGATCTCTGAACTCTTTTATCATTCTCAAGGACTCTGTCAGTCTTGTATCTCTTAAAGTAGTACTGGGTAACACATCTTACTCATTTTACCATTTTCACTGATACTCTAGGACTATATATCAGAGTTTGATCAGCTCATTTTCAAAATCTTTTGAAATTGTTTCTCTAGGTTGTCACACTCAAAGACTACCTGATAGCATCCCCCTCATTAGCACTTCCTACTCACCACATCATTGGAATTTGATACACTTTGCTGTTTTCCTATTATTAATAGTCTTTCAAAATCCATCCAAAATCCACCCTATCACTACATCTTTACCTCGATCACTCAGTTATTGACTCACTCAGATTCCTTTCTATTCAAAATCTATTCAAAACCCTGGACACCCTTAGCAGTTGCTCTGCATTGCATCTTTGGCATTTGCTCTCAAAACCTTTAGGACAACTGATCCATTTCAATCCCCATTCTATTGGAAAGTGAAACTATAACAAAGCCCCGAGCACAAATTGCACTAGCTAACCAGCCCACTTATTCTACTGGTTTCTACAAAGGTCCCAAAACATTATACCAATCTGTTAACCTGACTTACCTCCACACTCTTACCTGACTTCCTTCTGTTTTGGTATCACCCTTTTGACCACCTACTTATAGTCTAAGCTGTGTGCCTTGTCATCAAGGGATATGATGCACATCATGGCCCTGTGGCATGCTTTGTGGAGTATGAGGTTTACAGGGAGGGTTTTGGTGTGCAGCTCTAGTGCGTCTGTCAGTGCAGTTTTCATGACACCCATTATTGCTACCACTGCCATGCATTGGATTATAGATAGTTGCCTCGCTGCTCCCACTGAGCCACTATCTTTGGTGTGACCAAATTTTCTGTGTACAGGGATGTACCAAATGTCAACTGTGTAAGTAAAATTTGGGATACCTTTTTGTCTGATCCTTCCATCAAAGCTCACTGTCCACTAGGACCCTGAGGAATCTTGCATATTTGCTGGCTTTGATTGTCGTCCCTCTGAGGGTGATGGGGGAACACTCTATGCATTGGGTTTTGCTGGAGCTGTCTGGGCTGTCCTCTTGTTGCTGAGGGAAGTGGACTAGTTTGAATTTGGAGGTTCCAAAGCACAAGTTGTAGTCTTTGGACCAGGTATAGGCTCCCCCTCATTTCTCCATCAATCTCCTAATTTTATGGTTAGTTTTGTAGAAGTCCACTCCTGATACCAGGAAGGCAGTGTCATTGACAAAGCCTAAGCCTAGTTTACATTTTCTCTTGGGGATCTTTAGAAGGTCAGCATTGTAAAAAAAAATATATAATCATAGATATAGAATCCTGACTGATACCATTGTCCAGGGCTGTCCATTCAGAGATGAAGTTATTAAACTTGATTATCGTCACTCTATCAGTCAGTATCCTCTCAACAAAAGCTTCATATTTCTCTGGAACCTGTTGACAATGCATGTTGTGGAGCAGTCAGCTCAGGATAGCATTTGGAAAGGCCTCCTCAATATCCAGGAAGAGTGCTGAGACCACCCAGCATTATTACCCTTTGTCTTTTATCCAGTTGATCATGAGGTGGAGGGAGTCAGTTGTCACTCTGCCCAGTTGCCTCACAAACTGCGTCAATGAGAGTAGTTAGTGCTTTTCCATGATGTGGGTGAGGTCCTCTGCTACTATAGCTGTAAGTAATTTGTCCATGGTGTTAAGGAGTGCAATTGGGCAATATGCTTTAGCTGCATTGTAAGCTAGTTTATTGGGGTTTTGTAGGATTATTGTAATGGACTCCTTCTAGCCCAGGTAGTATGTGTTTAGCATACAAACTGCTCTGAAAATGTGGAGTAAATAGTCTTTTATTACTGGGTAAGCCATTTTGAGCACAATGTTGGGGATCTTGTCTGGCCCACTGGCATGATATGGTTTCAGTTTAGCAATATTCTGTTAGATTTGTTTTTTAGTTATTGGACCACTGGCGGGAACTGGGGCAGAGTATTTGTGAACTTCCAGGACTGACAACTCAAAGGAAGTGGGAGGAAAGAGGGTTCACTTGAATACCTGGCTCTTGTCTTCATTTGTGACAGCCTCTTTTTTGTGTCCTTGTTTGTCTTTATATCTTTATATATCAGAGTTGGTATGTGAATTTTACCTCTGTCAGTGGTGGGGTTTGACATGTATCTGATGACCCTCCACAAATCAGCCTGCTTGGCATTGGTTAGGGATTTCTTTCAGTGGGCCATCTTTGTGTGATTGATTTCTCTGGCATATTCCTGTTTTGCCTCATATAATATTTGTGTGCTGGGATGGTCATCAAGTCCTTTATAGCAGTTCACCTTCCTTTCAAGGGCCTTGACATTCTTGTGTATTTCAGTTAGAGCTTTAGACCACAACCTATGCATGTATGGGGCAGGTTTAGTGACTGGCATAGTTTTCTTGATTGTATCCTGGATTGCTTTGGTGAGGCGGGTGACAACATCCTGGAATTTGTCATTCATTGAGATCAGGCCCAGGAGTGGGAAGTTACCTTGGGTGAGTCGCCACTCTAGTGCAATGTTGAAGTCAGGCCACTCCGTGTCGCAGAAGTCAAAGGCCAGGCTGGGAGTGAGTTTTTGTAGAGGAATGTTGACTGTGGATGCTATGGGTAAATAGTCAGTGTGAGGACCCCACCTATCCAGCATTGTCTTGCAGCACATGAACATATGTTCATACTAGAACTATAGAAGATGTTGTCAGGTTAGGTCCTGTTCTTTGTTCATCTTGCTTGGAGGGTCGACATGTCTTTTGGGAGAGTCATGAACATGTCATAGTTGGCAAGAAGGTCCAGGAGAGTTTGTGCATCCACTAGCATACCAGTCATAAATAAGTGACTGTTCCTTTCTTGATCCTATAAGGGGTGATGCCTGTTGAAATCACTTGCCCAGACCATGAAGTTGTTGTCTCTATCACATATACTCTGTCAATTGGTCAACAGGAAGGTCCTCATTGTGGTGAAACTGTCAGAGCAGGTGCAATTGTTGTATACATTAAAGATAGTAAGGCAGCTGAAGGGACCAGAGAGTTAGATTGCAGTGATGTTGTTTGTGCCCAGGATAGGAAGCTGGGCCCATGTATTAGTATCAAGGTTTGAGTTTACTAGGATGATAGATCTGGATGTAGAGTCAGGGTTAGTGAGATGATCATATAAAATGTGCCATGCTTGTGAGGCCCTTGTGAGTCAGAGCTTGTCCATGTAAGGTTTCTCAATCCCAGGAGATGTGGGAGTTACTTGAATTGTATTATGCTGTTCTCAATTTAGCCAGGTTCTGTTGCCAAATCCTGAGTTGTCTAATTGTCAGGTTAGTTATTCTGTGATTTAAGATTATACAATGGAGCTGGAGGGAGGTTCAACTGTCAGGGCCCTCAAGCAGGTTGGGACAACATTAGGACCAGTGCTAAGCAAGGGTCCCTGTCCCATTTGTAGGGGAGGCAAGGAGACATTAGCCAGTGGGGAAGTCTGTTGCTAGTAGGGGGAGGCAGTTTTTGGTGTAGCGTAGTAGGTCCATGGTTAATCTGTGGGGAAGTATGACATTGTGTTCTCTGGGAAGCACTCATTGAACTCTGCTTGCTTCTTCCTGAAGGCAGGGCATAATAATCTGTGGGCCCTGTTGACTGTTGTGACCATCTGATTTGCATAGGATGCAGTATTTTTTTGTCAAAGTACAGTGACGTGATGGATGCCCTTCTCTCCACCTGCCACATTGCTCATCATGAGTGCAGGCCGTTGCTATGTGATCAAAGCCCTGGCAGTTGTAGCAGTGGACTGGTTCCTTCTGGTCCTTCCCAATGGTCAAACATTGGTAGTGGATGTAGATTCCATTGACCAATAAGCAGTTGACTATGTGAAGGTCGAGGAGCTTTATGGCTAGGTGAGCTTTTAACATCTCTGAAAGCCAGTAGCTTGATTCATCTGGCCAAGGCAATACTAGATCTAGGGAAGTCATTGTTGGTTGCTAATTCCTTGAGCTTGTCTTCTAAGTCAAGGTCAAAGGAGACCAGACAAATCTTGCCACCATGGGATAGACACATTGTTTTAATAATGCTCCTTCATCAAATGCCATTGTGTAAAGGCTCCTCTGCACTCTGATTCATCTTGCCACCTCATTGCTGTTAGCTTTGAGAATGATTCCTCCATTGTCCAATCTGCACACTGCTTGTATTGAGTGGCCATTGGGGGTGCCTATGAGTTTCATAGCCTCATTGCTCTTGAGAACTAGTGCTGTGATAGCTCCTCTTGTTGTTGATTTGAGTGCCTTCTCTTTGTTGATGTCTGGCAATATCTGGCACTGCCTACGTAATTCACAGGGTCTTATCAGGGAATTAACATTTCCTGCCTTTGCAAAGGGAACAGCATTTGTGGTGGTGGATCCTTGTCAGGCAGCAGACATGTAGAACATAGTTGTGTTCTCTAAGATAGTGCTTGTGTCCCTAAGTCATTGGGTAGCCTTCTCAGATGTCTTTCCCAGTTTGGCTTTAGTGTTCACAGTGAGGAATTTGAATGTCTCTGTAATTCTTTCCAGGTGAATGTTTAAGTGGGCTGTGATACTTTTCACTATTGTAGCTGTGAGTGGCTTGATCTTGAATTGTTTTCCCTAGTGTGGGGCCTAGTGGGTCATCTGCAATCCTCAGCAGGATTCCAGCCAGTGATTTGGCATTGACAGTGTTGTCTTTTTTGATCAGCATGTTCTTGCAGAGGTAGGACTCACCATCCACTGCATCTTCCATCATTCTTTTCTCATCATTTTGCCAGTCTCTCATTCCTTTGGTTTTCTTATCCTTTGCTCCTTCAGTCAGTCATTGTTTTGTCAATTTAAATGGGAGGACTGTTTATCTGTTGGAGGTGTTTGCTTTTGTTGTGTTTGCTTGGTGTTGTCTTGTAGTAGATGATCACATTTGCTATATTGCACTATCTCTCAGACCTGCCATATCACAGGTAGGTCCAGATTGAGACTAGTTGTAAAGCTACTTTGTTTTTAATGCTCTGTGGTACTATCTGGACTTTTTAGCAGTCAAGTTCTCTGGGGTCCTAGTTGGGGTGTCACTTGGTAAGAGATTAAGGAGAGTCCTACCTTTTGTTGTCATTGGGAAAGCAAAGCAACCTTGTGCCTTCAATAAGTATTAAGAAAACAGCTTGGATTTTATTATTGCAACAACACAATTTGCAAAGGCTTGGATGTCAATGGTCCTTTATTAAGAATGAATTTGAGACTGGGATACCAAGTAGCATCTTGGAAATAAACCATTTTTCAAAAGCCCTCCCAGCAAAAACAGGACCTTAAGTATCTTTTGAAAAAGAGAAACCTTCAGACAAGGGCAAGACTTCCAAAATCCCTGCTACAGACCCTATTTCTATTCTTCCAGTACATCCTTATGCTAATACAAACCCACAATATTAACCAAATCACAATCAACATCTTGCAGCCTTACCAGATTGTTGTAACACCTATGGCATGTACTAAAATAAGGCTCTTATAGCCAAAACCCACAAATCAAAGGATATTTTTGACAAGTGTCTCAATTCACTAGTCACCCTGACTGTAGGCAAATTATGTGGAGTTTTAGTAAAAATCTGAAATCATTTCCAAGATTCTACTTTGCCTAAATGGTTAGTCAATGTCAATAGTACCAAAGTCACTGACAACATTGAAACCAAGTTTAAACCAATTCCAAAAACTAACCCTCCTACCATCAATTCATACAAAATGTACTACCAAAGTCTTATGAAAGACCCCTTACTTGACATCATATATGTGGCAAAGGAGTCTGATGCAAACCAAACCATTAAGGCCTTTCTCAACAATTTTGGAGAGGTCAATTGTATTGTTCATTTAGTCTCATAAGTGGTGGCTATCAGTGAAGCCATTGTTGTGAAATTTGGGCTTACTTGGCATTCTCAAATCACCCTGAAGATAGTCAGCACCAATGAACCAATAGACACTACCCTAGGCCTAGCCAAGAATGTCCCCCTTACAGTTGGACACATCACATTTTTCCTGCAGTCTCATGTCATCTAAAATCCCTCCTACAAAGTCTTATTAGGCAGACCTTTTGACATTTTAACCAAGAGCAAGGTTAAAAACCAAAACAAGGCTCAGAGTATCATTACTATTTTAGATCCAAATATAGGCAAAGTCCTAACTGTCCCTACATTCCCTAGAGTTCATCCAAAACCATGCACTACATAGCAAAATTTTCATAATAGGAGATGGAGATGTTGCATTAACCCTCAAGTTTGACTCTCATACCAATTATTTTTTTGCTTCCTCTTATGCTATGCCCAATACTAACAACATTTTACTCCTAGAGAAAATACCCAACCTTGCTACAAAAGCAAGACTACAGCCAATATTTTATTAGACAAGGCTCCTTACATTTTGAAACCAATACCCAAATCATCTAACCAACAACCCAAAACAACTTCTAGAATCTTTAGCTCATCTATATCTGAAAGCTGATACACCCACTCAAAACAACAATACTCTGACCATATCCTTTTCTAAATTAGAAACTCCAAAATCATTAGGAGACCACCATCCCCTTCTCACTGAACCCAAAGCACCATATTCAATATATATGACAGAACCTCCACCAAAACAAAAGGGGGTTCAGGTCAAAAAAAAGCTTGTTGCCTTATGCACTAAGCCCATAGCTGCTAGCATCATAGTTGGATTTTCATCTATCCTATCTGCCAATCCTCTTTATACTTCTAAGGGTTGTTTCACTCAAGAAAGAAAGGATCAGTCTGTCAAAACCCACAATAATGGCTTCCTTTCAAAATCTGAAATTGATCCACTGATTCATCTCATGAGCCTACTGAACAAAGGCTTCACTTGGGAAGACTCCAAAAGAGGAAATTTTTAAAAACAACTTCTTCAAGCCTATCAACATCCCTACCATACCCCATGTCCATTGGATCAAGTGCAATATCCCAATTCCCCCAGGAGTTAGGTGCTGCTACCCAAGTGTTTTATCTTGTTTGCTCTCATCCTGTTCATTTTTCCTAGTGATCACATCCTTAGCATGTTTATAAATACAGTAGATACATTCATTTAAAAACTATTTTGGCTTTGTGAAAGATGTGAAAAAGGTGGAGGCCCCTAAGTGAGAGTTTTTCACAATGTTAAAAACTGTGAAAAACACCATATGGAATTTTTACACTAAAGGTGAGTAAAAAACAGGTATATACTACCTGTAGGGCAGGCTCCTAGAACCACCCTCTCGTCTCGCTTGGAAGGGTTGATGCACAGACATGTTTGATCCTACTACATACGATAGTTGTTTATCCTAGAAGGAGATGCAAATACAGTACAAATAAACAAACTTAACAACCCAACCTCGCGAGAGAGAGGCTGGCAAACTTGTCATCGGTGATCTCGGTGATCACTGTCCAGACCCCATCATAGGGTTAGAGAAATAGAGGTTTGTCCCATCAATACTTGTCACTTGTCATCAGTTCGTGTTACCTATTGTTTTCTTTTGTCACCTGGGCTGTCACCCATCGTCGTCTTGGGTATAAATTTTTTGTTGTCGTTGCAATGAATCAAAAATAAATTCCAAGTTTTACAAGCCTTTTGAGAGGTTAGACATGAACAGCGTTCATATAACGAGAGAGCAATTTTGATCTGCAGCCAGCATGCGCGAACTTGGAATTTATCTTGGACAAGTCGGCGTATCCGGAGCGCATCCCATTGGGAACATGTACGAGTC
>JAFLHD010000210.1:0-11090 GCA_018856295.1 Blastosporella zonata | reverse complement strand
TTGCTTTGTGCATACGTATCGAACTGGTACAAGCAGATTGCGGTCGAGTTTGTGGTTATGCCATATAATCAACAAAGGTACTTACAGTACGACGACCATCACCTCTTGCTCTCGAACGCGACCCTTCTCAAAGTTTCACGGAAATTGGTGCTCATGTCGAATCCAACCGACAGTGACAATTTAAATAATTTAGCTCGAGCTTCTTCGTGGCATATTCGGTTCCAACTATCAGCGTGTAAGACGATGCCAGGCCCAGGTCCTTTCTTCTATTACTTTCGCTACAGTCCAGTTGCACAACATGAAGGTACGAGTCGTTAACCGCTCAACAGTCCCCGTCATACTTACATGAGCTCTGCAGACCACTAACACATATGTCGTAACAATGTTGTCCATGGTTCTCCTAGCCTTCTTGTCCCATGTCAACGCCGCGCAAGTGCCACCATCTGTGAGTTCTTACTGTGCCCAGTGTCGACCTGTGTCCTAATACACCCTTCGTCTACTTAGCCCCCATGCCAGGCACAAATAGACGAATGTAGGAGTTGTGGTGGCACCGCGTTTGGCCTCGATATCAAATGCCCTGGCCTACCCGAAAACTACACTGGCAGGATGTATCAGTGCGCGGACAACACGACCGGAATAATCAAGTTTCTGACGCAGTGTGAGCCTCACTGTCACCCGATCAGTACTTGAGTCGTCCGGAGGGCGAGTGCGTGTCATCAATATCTCTACAACTTCTTCAATGCTCTAACAATACATATAGCTTCGAGCTTGGTGATGAGATGACGATCCATGGTGCTCCCACTTTCGTACGTCGTGTCGTTCAATCACGCTTATGTTCATTCATGTATTTCGCAGTGAGTACACACTACCGGCGTGTACTACTCTATGTTGTCTTGCCATTTATCCTATTTCTATCTTTCCTGGACGCTCAATATGACATATCAATATGCTCCAACCTCTGCTGTACCGACGCATGGTCGTAAGCATTCCGAGTTCATACTTGACGAGGCTCCCCGTTGGATCTCTTCTACCATGGTCGCGTACCTACACTTTTAGACACGACAGCCATCGTGTATATCCCGGAGACAAGCACTGAACGACGTCCCGACAATGACGTTAGGCTCAGTGTGAGATTGGCACAACCCGTATCGTTTCAGCACGTACTCATGAGTACATCGTCCGTCTACTCAGAGAAGGGGTGTTTCCCAGCCATTATGGATTCAATTCAGATTATATATGACCTAGGGAAGGTACGAAACACACACACCTACGGAGGTTGATAGTCTCAAAGCATCTTCGGCAATTGATTCCAAACAGAGTTGACGATCTCGTCGCTTCGAGGTCATGGCTATGAGCGGAGAACTCTACAGGTATACCGAATGAAAGTGTGTCGATCCCAGCAGAATAATGGATGGCTCTGGCGAAGAATTGGATGAACCAGAGAGGCGAATTATCATTGAAGGCGAGTTTGTAGAAACTAGGATGCGTGAGTCGAAGGCATGAATCCTTTCCGAGGCTGCAAACCTCGTCTAAGACGATCACGATTAAGTTAAGCTCCAGCCCCTTTACAGATTTATAATTGCTTAAGAGAAGTGAGCGCCGGTTGTGATAATGTTCGCCAATCTATCCATTCCAGTAATAGTGGCGTGATAGAGGGGGAGGGTATGTCCCTGGCTAGAAAATCCTGAACTGGCATGTGACTCCTATATTGCACGACCCAGGGACAAGAGTGAAAGCGTGGATCCAGGTATAACAATAAGGTGGAGAAATTCCACGATTTAAGACGCAGAACCAAGAAATGGTGCCGAGTGATTGGTAGCCATGCATGGCAGACCAAGGCGCATTCTGTGATCGCACACAAGTGGGACAGAATCTAATCAATGGGTGCGATCAGTGAGATCGTCATACAGGGTGAATCTCGCTAGTAATAAGGGTTTGGGTAAGTATGGGACGGTTAACCAAGGGAATTCAGTGCCGACTTTCAACGTGAACTGATGTCTCCCGCGGTGAAATCGTGCAAACTTGGGCACTGAGTACTGAATACTTGAATACTGGAGCCTTAGACTAAACGCTCACGCAAGCACGCGTGACTTGCATGGCACCACTAGAGCCAATCTTCCATTGGTCACATATGAAGGACGATGAGATCCCTCCTGCATATTTGGAAGAAGCAACCCTGGAATAGATTTGACTATTGTAATGACGCCGTAGGAAAGTTGTCGCGTGCTTTACGATGGTCCTAGAGTTAGACGTATGATGACAATACTTACGATTGATACTTGTAAGATTTAGGACTAAACCACTGTCATCTTTGACAAGAGCTGGAGATCGTATAACGTCGCTACAAAGATGAAGATACACAGCATGATACTCACTACTATACAGGGAAAAGATCGAGCAGAGAAGGAAGGAAGGAAGGGATAAAGGTCAAGGAAAGCGTTCCAAATCATAGCAGCGTAAGACAGAAAGCACGTCACGAGTATCCCTGCAATATCAGTATATCAGTTCTCAGATTTCGACGCGGCCTTCGCCTTTTGCCTCCTTGTCCGAGCCTACGTACGGCGGTTTGCAATCAGGATTACTCTCGTCGCGCCAGACCAAAACCATGAACATACCTTAGCACGAGTCCTAGCCCCCCGGCCCAGCTGCTCTTCCGCGCCTTCCTCTTCCTCCTCCTCATGATCCGAGTGTTTAGGTTCCTCCATTTTTTCCGCAATATCCTCGTCGAGGTCGCTATCCTCGTCCACAGAAGGCTCGTCCGATTCGTCGTCATCAGATTGTTGCTTCTTCCTGCGTGTCCTCCTGTTAGCAAGTTCAGGTTAGCGTTAAATGATCCAGTTGCAGAAGGGACGCTGTGACACAAACTTTGCAGACCCATTGACTTTTGATACAGAAGGTTTACGCTTGGTTGGAATCTTGCGTTCCCTTTTCTCGGTCTGAAGGGACGAAATAAGCTCAGAATACCATGCCATGGGGGTGCGTGGTGAAGAGGGTCGTACCTTGACATTTGAAAGACCACTTAGCCATGAAATAGTTTCCTCAGGGAGGTACACCGTCTTCATGATCTAAGAACAAAGCCACGTGGTTAATCAGCCAAAGTTCGAGGAATTGACAAACGAGGAACAGCCTGAGCTTTAGCTTACCTCCTTCGCAGCTTCTGGATTCGGAAGCGGCCGTAGGATATCAGATGGCAAGCGAACCTTGCCAGGATAGCTGGTGAGAGTCCACGACCGACTGGTAGCATGGACCTTGATCAGCTCTTGCGCGAGCTCAGCAATCACATATAGATTCTTAAAACGACAAAACAGCCAAACAGTCAGCAAGGCTGAAAAAGGTCGCGAGTCGTCAGATCGTCGTACCTCGGTATATGTATGCGATTCAGAGTCGCGGATAGTCTTCCCTTTGAGTGCCAGGTGGAAGAGAAGCGAGATGTTCTCAGAGGTGGCGACGAGTTCTATGTAGAACTGTATGTACCTGAAGAAAGGATAATTTAATTAATATGACGATCAACTAATGCTTCCCAAAAGAAACTCACTTAGCAATGTCAAGTAATTCCTCGTGAGCTTTACTGAAATCTGGATGGTGAGCCAGAAGGTGGAGGAGACGGATGAAAATCATTTCGAGGTGCTCCGTTTTGACGGCTACATAGAAGTTCAGCATCTTCCATCCCTCACGAGAGAGCAAATCACGCACCTGGCCACATTTTCGATAACGCTCCCGTTATGTACGACGACGCCTAAAGCGCAACATCATGATCAGGGCATGAACATCATCGGATATTACGAACTGCCTTACCATCGCCTTCACGTCGCTCTCCGGGTCATGAACAGTCAAGAACGGGATGATATTGAATTTCGGCGGAAGCTTTCGCGGTTGCAAGAGCGATATGAGCTTGGAAAGGAATATCACTCGGACGTTATAACATGAGTCCTGTTAATCATAAGATCTCGTGAGCCCAAAACTAATCCCGAACAGAAAAAAGAAAGGAAACACACCTGCACCGTAACCGCTATCCTCAAAAACTTGGGCGCTATCGTCTGCGCATAGAGCTCCACAGTCGATAGACGGAACAACGACACCGCAGCTTGAAGACGCATCCTCGCCATCACTTTCGGACTGCCAAACGTAATACATCAGCAGCAGATCTACACCATACACACAAGAAAGGAAGGAAGAGGGAAAATACTGACTCCTCTCCCGCCTCCCCAACAAACGACCCACTATATTCCAAAAGCGTCGCAAGCATCTTGAACACAGGCGTGGATATCTCCACCGCCTTGTCGTCCGCCTTATGCGCGAGGCTCCGGTACCGGTATACCTTGAGCGCGAGGATCTTGGCCTGCAGCGTCGGAGACATGTCCTCGTCCGCGACCCACTCCTCGTCGACGTCCATGTCATTCTTTGGGATGTGTTAGTTGATGATCAAGGGTAACGTGGGCTGATGGGAAGGGAAAGAGAAGTGAGGCAAGACGTACAGGATCAGGTAGCGTAGGCACCATGATAACCTTCTTAAGCAAGAACGCAGTGATCACGTCACTTTTCCGCTCGAATGCCGCAGGGGCAAACCGTGCCATTTGTGCGAGAGCAGCGATATGTGCTACCAGTTTTTCGGGCTCGCAGGATGGGAGGTCTTCTACCACGGACTTCAGGACAGAAAGGGCGTTTAGATGGGAAGCTCAGGATATGGAGCAGAGAGTGAATTAATGACATACCTCAATAAGCCCATCCCTCCCCTCATCGTCTCCCGAAACAGCAATTATCCTCGCCGCGAATTTCGCCATCCGTCTATTCTTCGACAACGCGAAACGCATAATCCGGTCCATCGTCCTCCTGTAATCACTATCATCAGCACCGTACGCACATAAATACACACGACAACCCTGAAAGAACACAACACCACCCCAGCAAAACGACACAACACGGCTCCCACACACACACACATACACAGCGAACCCCAAAAGAAACCTACTCACTGATCTCCCACCCCCGCACCTTTCCCGCTCCCACTCGCCTCAGACCCCGTGACCCCCGCCAGCGCACGCAAACACGTCTCCACAAGCCCCACATTCTTCTCGTCCGCAATCGCTTTCGTCAGCTCCCCGATATGCGACTTGTACAACGCCGGGGAGTGCTTCGACACGAACGTCAGCAGCGTACGCGGGTGGTTCGCGTGTGTGCCGTCGGTGTTGTAATTAATGGAGGAATCGAAAGAAGATGAAGCGGCGGCGGTGGAGGAGGAGGAGGAGGACTTTTGCAAGCGCTTGATGAGCGTGGGTATCGAGGACTGGTTTAATATCCTGAAACTCGAGCGTCGGAGGAGCGTGGAGAGCGTGGCGGCGTGGTTAGGCGCTTGTTGTTCGATTCGGCGCTGAAACTCGGCCTGCATTCCATCGAAACGTTAGGTTACGTTTTGAGAGGAATATGTTCAATAGAATGGGAGGAGAGAACCCACAGTAGCTTTAACGAGCCCCTTCAAATCCGTCTGCGGGTCCATACACGTCTTGAGGAGTTTATACAGCCTGTTTTCGTTGAGCTTCGCGAATGCCTCGAGGTCTTCAGAGGCTTTGAATGGGTCCGGGAAAGTATCTAACCCGCCAAGATGATAAGGCACTCGACTCAAAAAAAAAAGAAAAAAAAAAGAAAATTCGGAAAAGAGTACGCACGAGATATATGCTGGACGAGACTCCCAAGCCGCTGTGTGACGGTTTCCTCGTCTTCGTCGATTATTCCGCCCTGGGGGAGAAAAGCAAGCTAAGCTAGGTATATAGTAGGTATGAGGGAGGGGGCGGGGACAAACGTTGTTCTTGATACACGCGTCGATGAAGTGGTCGTATACGTTTGGGCGCCTGCGGGTGCGTTGGCGTCAGCGTAAGGTCGCATAAGTAAGACATGAGAAGGGGCATTCGCGTAAACGAAGACGAAATGCGACCGAGGGACGAGACGCCAAAAAAAAACAAGCAAACAAAAAAGAAGAAACAAAAAGCACATACACCTGCTTCAACCCCGTCAAGGACAACAACGCATTCGTCGCTTTCTCCTCGAGGTACCTCATCGTCAACAACACCCTGTCCGTCCACGCCACCTCGTCCACCTCACTTGCTCCACTCCCTGCCTTCCCTGCCGCCCCCGTTTTGCCTCCTGTCTTCGACCCTGTCGCAGCGACGTTGGAGGTGGACGCGGTGGCGGTGAGCGAGGAGGAGGAGGAGGAGAAGGGCAGGGGAAGGATACATTCCATTACGACTTGCTCGACGGCCGCGCTGGGGGGAGCGTAAGTTAGGTTGGTTCCTGGGGTGGACAAAGTGGAGGAAGGGGAAGGAAATTAGCACGCACCGAACTTCGAAGCTCACACCGATCATCTGCAGCATCGTGTTTGGGATCCATGCAAACTGCTGGATCGCGAGGGGCTCATTGTTCTCACTATGTATGGGCGTCAGCATGAGGTATACGGCAAGTATTGGGCACGGAGAAAACGGACATGAAAGAGGGAGGAGAAAGCAGAGGAAGGGGGGAAGGAAAAAAGGAGGAGGAAGACGCACATCTCGGGAAGAGCAAGGCTGTATAGCTTGCCTAGGCTTGTGAGGGCTTCGACGCGGACGGATTGCTGTGGGTATGCGTGAGTGGGGTGGTCAGGGCAGACAGAGAAGGGGAGAGAGAAGCGACGGAAGCGGAAGGACAGGAGGGACGACTTACCTTCTTATCGGCGCCGCGCTCACCCAAAGCCCTCAGCTGTTCCTCCGACACATGGTGCAGGGCGGTCTCGAAGTCGAGCTGGCCATACACCCTGCACACCGCCGCACGAACCTTTTCGTCTGGGTCCAATAGTTTGGCCTTGAGTGCCTCTACACACAATGCGGGCATGAGCATAGTGCCATCACATGACAGGTAAAGCACATACCTTCCACGACCGCCCTCTGCTCAAACAAATGACACAACAGCCCCTTTGTGGCCTCGACAAATTTGAGCCTGACCCCAGAGTGTTTATCATTCTTCCTGAGGACCCACACGGTCCAGGTGGTGGGATATTTTTTGACGAGTTCCGCGCCGCCCTTGTCGCCGAACATTTCGCCAAGGACTTGGGTGGCTATGAGTCGTAGCGCGACCTCTTCGACGCGGAGCTCTTCTTCGAGCTGGGGTATGACGCTGTGGAGGAGCCCAGGGCAGGAGTGGTGAAGGCGCTTGATGAGGTCATGGGCTGCACGGATCTCGGTAAAATCCTGGTCGGAGGAGGAAGGGGAGGCCGTAATGATGTCGGTAAAGTGCTGGCAGACGTGTCGTTGGAGCTTATCGGCGGTAGCGTTGCAGACTTGGATGGAGAGGCGGAGGGCGGCTTGGTCCATGCGCTGCGCAAAGGTTAGGATTAAGTACAAAGTCAGAGAGAGATGCGCACGGTATTGTTCTCTGTAAACTGGGCGAGAATGACCTCGAGTGCATCGCTAGGGAAGACTTGAGCCTCGTCGATAAGGGCAACGAGTATATCGGCCATGAACATCTCGACCTTTTTAGGCAAATCGCGTTTGACGAGGTTGAAAAAGTCGCGAAAGATCTCGGCAATGAGTTCCTCTGCTGTGGGGAGGTCGCAGATGAGAACTACGCTCTTCACTGTGGATAGAGACTCGAGAAGGTGAAAGTACTGGTTGTAATAGGTCGAGTCTGGACCCTTGAGGCCATTTGTGAGTTGTCGAAAGAAGAACTGAAAGATATCGCGAAGTTCTGGCTGGGTATAGGGAGCGTCGGGGGCGTATAAGCGGAGTATATCGGCTATGGAGCAGGCGGTGTAGGCTTTTACGCCGCGGTCTTTGTGTAAGAGTAGGGATGTGGAGACGAGGTCTTTGCGAGCGTTACTGAGCGAGGCGACGTCGATAGCCTCTTGATCGAGCTGAGCGAGTTCAGTATGTAAAGTCTTCAATCTTTTCAATAGAGTATCAGTAGATAACCCTTTTCCAGTGAGTCTATCGTGAAACGCAAGCTTGGGCTTTGCCTCTGCGCGGGTCTTGACCATGGTTGACGCGTTGTTTGTTCACACACTACACTACCCAAATGTCCTCAATCCCCGCCAAACGGCAACTCCCCTCAAAAGAGGCCTCTCTCTTCAAGGAGCTCCTCACTTTCTACGAGACACGTCAGCTAAAAAAGGGCCTCAAATCCGCTGACCAGATCCTCAAAAAGTTTTCAGAGCATGGCGGTACGGTAACCACTCAGGTCACATCACAATATCTCACACAGCTCTATAGAGACACTATGCATGAAAGGCCTCGTATTGACCCATATGGGCAAGCGGGATGAGGGAATCGAGCTCGTGAAAAAGGGCGTGAGGCTCGATCTCACCTCCCATATCTGCTGGCACGTCTTCGGTCTCATACAAAAGGGCGAAAAGAACTACGAGGAGGCGCTCAAGTCTTATACCCAGGCCCTGAGATTCGACAAAGTGCGCACACAATTATCCAGTAAATTAAATCTGACCATCCTCAGGAAAATCTCAACATCCTGCGCGATGCCGCCCAGCTGCAGACACAGCTCCGGCTGTTCGATGCACTCGTGGAAACCCGGCATACCCTGCTCAAGATACGCCCCACCCTCCGCCAGCACTGGATTGCCCTGGCTGTCGCCTATCACCTCAGCGGAAACCTCTCCGAGGCCCACAAAACACTCGTTCATTACGAGCAGACGCTAAAGGTGCCCATCACCATCTTAAAAACCCTCAGCATCTAACCCATTGTCAGAACATCGCAGACTACGACATCGAGCACTCCGAAACGCTGCTCTACCACGTAAGCCTGCTCGAAGAGATGGGCGAATATTCCGACGCCCTCACCCTCCTCGACACCAACTCCAAATCCCGCGCCATCGTCGACCGCACCGCCATAATGGAATTCCGCGCCCGCCTCCTCTCTGCGAACAACTCCCCCGAAGCAGAGCACGCCTGGCGCGCCCTCATTGAGCACAACCCCGATTCGTACGACTACTACCAAGGGCACCTCCGAAACCAGGGTCTTGACCTCGGTACGCCACTTTCCTCCTAACCACCCACACCAACTCACCACCCCTCCAGAATCCCCAAGCCCCGACGCCCTGTCGACCCTCCTCCAGTTCTCGGCCCAGCTCCCCAAAGCGACCGCCCCCCGACGCCTCGCGCTCTCCATCGCCCCACTCTCCCAGTTCCACGACCTCGTCAAGCCATACCTCATCACACACCTCATAAAGGGCGTCCCCTCCCTCTTTGTCGACATCAAGCCCCTCTACGCGGATCCCGCAAAGCGCGAGTGCATCGAGCGCATCGTGGAGGATTTCTTGGGAGAGTTTGGGGGCCCGGATAGTGTACCACCCCCCACAAATGACCACACTCCCACAACATACCTATGGACGCTCTACTTCCTCGCACAGCACTACTCCTTCTCCCCCTCCTCCCTCGCACCTTCTTCCCCCTCCCCCTCTCCCCCACTGAACCCCCAAAAGTCCCTTTCCCTCCTCTCCCTCGCCCTCGCCCACACACCCACCCTCCCAGAGCTACACACTGCCAAAGCGCGCGTCCTCAAACACGCAGGGGACTGCGTCGGCGCTGCACGCGCTGTGAATGAGGCGAGGCTGCTGGACGGGCAGGATAGGTTCTTGAATACCAAGACGGGGAAGTATTTGATGAGGGCGGGATGTGTGAAGGAGGCGGTGGAGGTGTTGGGGAAATTCACCAAGGTGCGTCTTTCTTCTTTTTCCTTTTCTTTTCCTTTCGGTTTTTTTTGGTTGAGCGAGTACAGAACTAACTCCTTTCTCTTTTTGGAAACAGAAAGACGCCACGAGCCCCGGCGCGGATCTCGAGGACATGCAGTCGTCGCTCTATTTGATCGAGGAGGGCGATGCCCATTATAGGAGTGGCAAATTGAATTTGGCGCTGAAGAAGTATCTTGCCATTCAGAAGGTGTGTTCCCCGTTTGTTCGACTATTGTTCATTCTTGGGCTCTAACTTGCCCTTGTCCTTGCCTGCAATAGATATTCAACGAGATCGAGGACGACCAGTATGATTTCCATGGGTACAATCTGCGCAAGTTTACCCTTAATATTTATATGAAGTGCGTTTTTCCATCTTTTCTTCTCTCTTCTTTTTCTGAATCATGGTCGTTTTCAACTGCAGGCTAGTTAAATGGGAAGACCAGCTTCGCTCCCACCCTGCGTACGTCAAAGCCGCTTTACAGGCGTCTCGGGTGCGTGTTCTCCCCTTTCCTACCCCGCAAATTAACTCCTGTGACCGGCATCTAGATATACATAACCCTGCACGACGATCCCTCCGTCGCTGCTGCGCTCTCCTCTTCGCGTATGTCCAATGCCTCTACCTTCGCAAGATAGACTACTCACGGGGGGATACAGCTCAACTAACAGACGCAGAGAAAAAGGCGAAGAAAAAGGCGAAGAAGGCTGCGCAGAAGGTTCAGGAGGATCCTAAGAAAGGTGCCTTTTCCTTTCCTTTCTCCCTCCTCCCCCTTCCACCCCTCCTCATTTCCGCTTGACGTCGAAACTGATACGCACACAGGAACCGCAGCCCAATCCGCGAACGAAGACAAGGGCCTCGAGCCCACCGTGCCGAAGGACGAGGACCCAGAAGGCCTCAAGCTCGTCACCGTCACTGACCCGCTCGAGCACGCTGCGAAGCTCCTTCACCCGCTCACGACGCTCGCCAAGTCGAAGGAGGACGTGGAGGTATGGGTGGCGGTGTATGATGTCGCTGTTCGGAGGAGTATGTGTTCACTGTCCCTCTTCAACTGACGATTGAATATTGGAATGACTGACGAACACCCACACAATTAAAATAGAGAAATTCCTGCAAGCCCTGTCCGCACTCAACCACGCCCAGGCGCTCTCCGCGTCCCATCCCGAGGTGCATATTCGCGCTGTACACTTCCACCAGACCGTCTCCTCTTCTTCTGCCGCTTCGTCCGACGCTGCGCCGCAAGACGCCGTCCTCAAAGCCGCGCTAGACCGGCTCATCCCCGGCGGCCTCTCAGCCTACACCTACAACACGCAGTACCACCAGACGAACGTGGGTGAGCCGCTGAAGGCCCTAGCGGCCGCGAAGGTGTTCAAGGCGCTTGGAGCGCCGGTGG
>JAFLHD010000209.1:0-11106 GCA_018856295.1 Blastosporella zonata | reverse complement strand
CGGTAGCGTAGACGGTGCCGCGACTGAGGAAAAGGCTTTGCTGGAGAGAGCGACACTGAGAAGATTCGAGCAGCCTTCAGGCTTCAATATGGTTTAGAATATCTGGTGGCCTTGAAGTTGTAATCAATAAACCTCCCCAGCTGGCTCTCAACACGACAGAAACACGACCACGACGATATCAGGGCCGGCGCCAGGTATCGGCGCGTAGATATCTGCTTCAGGAAAGATGCGTGTTTACGCGTTGTATGGTCGGTCCAATGACCGCACCGAGTCTGGACGCATGTGAATTCGACTCCTCGTTTCTCCTCTTTGTACACTTCACATCATGTCCAATACCTATACCGACCCCGAAGACTCTCAGCTCGTTGCAGAGGCCAAGAAAGAGCGTGCCGATCCCGTCGAGTACTCGTACGCCGATGTAAGCATTGGACCACTCATAGCGTACAATAGTAATGGCAACTGCAGCGCGACGTTATCTTATACAACTTAGGCATAGGCGCGACAGAGAAGGAGCTGCAGTGGACATATGAGGGGGATGACGAGTTCGCGGCGCTCCCCACGTTCGGAGTCGTACCCCAATTTGCAGCATCCTCTGGTCTCTCGCTCGATTGGCTGCCGAACTTTAATCCCGTGCGCTCTTTTATGGTTGTAATTATGCGAAATGTGCTAATTTGAGGACGGTGACGTGTAGGCAAAGTTGTTGCACGGAGAGCAGTACCTACGCATCAGGGCTCCGATCCCCACGAGTGGGGAGCTTGTAAACGAAGCTCGGTCTGTCGTTCTCATACTCTCTATGTCATTTGACAAGATACTTAATCGGAATATGGTTGTAGGCTAATGGAGGTCCTGGATAAGGGGAAAGCGGCAGCAGTCACAACGATCGTCGAGACGCGCGACAAAAAGACAGGCCAGATCATCTTTGAGAACCAGTCAACTGTTTTCATCCGTGGGGCGGGTGGGTTTGGTGGGAAGCGCACAGGAAACGGTATGGCACACGCTTCTGGTTGCGTCATTGGTCGTTGATGTGCGAGTGGATTTGCAGACCGTGGGGCGGCTTCTGCAGCGAATGCACCACCGAAACGGAGCCCAGATGCCGTTGTGGAGGAGAAGACGACACGCTCGCAGGCTGCATTGTACAGGTGGGGGTTCCTGGTCCGCTCATCCTGTATCAGATACTGAAGTCTGTCAGACTGAGCGGTGACTCCAACCCCCTCCATGTACGCCTCCCCCGTCGTTTCCTCATCCTAAGTACTGACATTCACACGTCCAGATTCTTCCCGAGTTTGCTGCGATCGGTGGGTTCGACCAGCCAATCTTGCATGGGCTATGTTCGATGGGTATTGCGGGCAAGCACGTCCTGAAGACATATGGACCGTACACTGATATCAAGGTGCGTTTTGCGGGTGTCGTTTACCCGGGAGAGACAATTGTGACGGAGATGTGGAAGGAGGGTGGAAAAGTTGTGTTTTGTCAGTGTCATTCGTCTTTTGTTTATGACCAGGACATTGACATTGGATGCTTAGCGGCCAAAGTCAAGGAGAGAGGAACGACTGTGCTGGCTGCTGCCGGAGCTACACTTGTTCCAGGAAGTGCCAAAGCGAAGTTGTAGTTACTATATAGAGAAAACGCCCCAGGGTTCGCGAAAAAAAAAACATAGAAGGGTGTTAAAAAGGTTATTCAACCATTTTAAGTGGCCTTAGCAGCAAAGCCATATGAACGTTGACGCTGGGTAGATGTGATAGTAAAAGTCCGAGATCAATGCGCGGAGATCGAAAAGTTGTCCCCAAAGTTGGACGGGACGAAACGGCCAGCAGCGCATTTTTCTACAACTCATCCAACCATGGTTCCTCGTTCCGCCGCCTCCCGCCTCGCCCCCCTCTTCAAGCATGCCCGTCCCTCAGTGACAAGGGCTGCCATACGCGCTGCCAGGCGTGGCTACGCAACCGCCAGCAGCGAGCACACTGTGCGTTTTATTTATCCTGCTATGTAAATAATTTACAAATTTGCACAGATGACGGTTCGCGACGCCCTCAACGTGGCCATGGAGGAGGAGATGATTCGCGACGAGAAGGTGTTCATTCTCGGCGAGGAAGTTGCCCGGTACAACGGTGCCTACAAGGTGTGTGCTATTATATCTTCACCGGGGGTAACCTCTTCAACTGCATATACAGGTGACAAAAGGCCTAATGGACAAGTTCGGTGAGAAGCGCGTCGTCGACACCCCTATCACCGAGATGGGCTTTGCTGGTATTGCTGTTGGCGCTGCACTCCAGGGCCTGCGCCCAATGTACTTCCACCTCACTTTTTCATTTGTTTTCTGTGAAGATCTGACGAACATGCCAGATGCGAGTTCATGACGTTCAACTTTGCGATGCAAGCCATTGACCAAATCGTAAACTCGGCTGGAAAGACGTATTACATGTCCGGCGGCAACGTGCCGTGTCCAGTCGTCTTCCGTGGGCCCAACGGTGCTGCCTCTGGTGTCGGCGCACAGCACTCACAGGACTACGCAGCATGGTATGGGTCAGTTCCTGGTCTCAAGGTCGTCAGCCCCTGGAGTGCGGAGGACTGCAAAGGCCTACTGAAGGTATGCTCCCTTCTTCTGCCCTTCCTGGCTAGCTATAACCTTCCTATCTCCTTTCCAGTCAGCCATCCGTGACCCCAACCCAGTCGTTTTCCTTGAGAACGAGATGATGTACGGCGTGTCGTTCCCCATGTCCTCCGAGGCCATGTCCGACAACTTCCTCCTTCCCATTGGCAAGGCCAAGGTTGAGCGTGAGGGCAGCGACGTTACCATCGTTGCTCACTCGAAGATGGTTACCCACAGCATGGAGGCTGCTGAGGAGCTTGCTAAGGAGGGCATCAAGGCAGAGGTCATCAACCTTCGCTCCATCCGCCCCCTTGACATCGACACCATCATAAAATCTGTCAAAAAGACCAACCGGTGCGTACACTCCTCGAAGAATATATAAGGCAAGCATAACTGAAACCTGGCATTACAGATTGGTCATTGTGGAGGGTGGCTTCCCTATGTTCGGTGTTGGTAGCGAGATTTGCGCACAGATCGTCGAGAGCGAGGCTTTCGACTACCTGGATGCACCCGTCGAGCGTGTTACCGGCGCCGATGTTCCTACACCTGTACGTCCCCTTCATCTGCACTCCTTTCGTCGTGTATCTGATATTCTGTTCTAGTATGCCACCAACCTCGAGAACCTCTCGTTCCCCGACACCTCAGTCGTCGTCAAGGTTGCCAAGCGCGCTCTTTACCGCACCAACTAGACTTAGACCATCCACTCCATCCCCCGGCCTTCACAGCCACCGCTACTTACTGTTACGCATCTTAGACCATAATATGATTCCTCTACACCGGTTTTTCTAGTTGTTACGAATGAGGGCTAATCGAGAGGGGGATGTAGGTACCCGATTGTACCTTGCTTGTTGAAGATACCAGCCATTGAACGGGGTTTGGACCAAGTCGGATCAAGTTCTCCCCATGCCCAGAACTTAATCTCAAGTCTTCACCACGCCTTCAAGTTTTGGGTTCATTGATTGTATATGGACTATGTGTTCATACTTCCGGATTATCATATCATGCTGTGAACACTAATTCCTATGCAAGTTGTGCTAAACACCGTGCCTTGGGCCTTGGGATCCAGTTTGAACGGGTTGCAGTGCGACGGCGTGGCGAGCCTGGATATGCATGCCGTTTACAGAAAAGTGACCAGCCCGACCTAAATGCGAGCGAAGGAACGCGTCCTGTGAATTCGGTAGTCGCCGTTGGTTTCGCCATTGCCCATAAAATGAGCCTCGGTAACATGTCTTTCAGATCATGTAGCGCCTCCCCCTCCCCTCCCGCCGCCGCCGCCGCCACTACCTCTCCCACGTCCCCTTCTTCCACCCCTCCCGGATGCAGATCCATCACCATATCCCTGTCCCTCAGTCACAGGCTGAGCAGCTGGGGGCTGGGCATTTCCTCTTGGCTGTGCGCTCTCCCTATCCTTACTGGCATCCTTGTGAGCCTCCTTACTAGAGTCCTTGGCGGGCCTTGCTCGAGCGGCCGCGGGCTTGCTACCACCACCACCAGGTGCAGCAGGAGGTGCAGCAGGGGCTGAAGTAGAGGGTGTCGCACCGCCCTTCTTCGATACTTGGGCTGTCTGCTCACGTCTCACGCGTCCACCACCACCGGCCACACCGCTGAGAGCGGCTTCGAACTGTCGAGAGGCAAGACCAATGACAGGGCGCGTCCTGCGTGGTGCTGGTGCTGGTGCCGGGTTCGTGCCTGTGGCTGAAACATTCGCAGACGTAGCGATCACTGGAGCACTAGGAACAGCGGGGGCAGGGGTTGACTTGGAAGGTTGCTGCTGGGGCTGTTTCGCCGGCTTTGGGTGCTTCGGCGCCTTGGCGCCCTGTCCCGCCCCTGGCGCCGATTTCGCAGGAGTCTGCGCCTGAGGTGGCTGTTTCGATCCCCCTTGAGCAGCTGAAGGCGCAGGCGCCTGTGCCTTCTTCCCTCCCTTTTTGCCTGTAGTCGCCTCGGGGGCAGGTGCAGGTTTTGCAGACGAGGCGTTGGCCTTTTTCTTGGAATTGGCGTCAGAGCGCGAGGGAGGTTGGAGGATCGTAGCGTCCTTGTAGTGCGCGTGCGAGCGGAGAATGGCTTCTTTGTCTTTGTGGGCCGATTTTTCAGCTTTGAGGGCTTCGAGGAGAGGCGTGGTTTTGGGAGGGGGGGCGGGATGGGCGGCGGCGACTGTGTATTAATCAATCATGGGTAACTGAGGTGAATTTTTTCAGGGGAACTTACTCAAGGATTCGATGGACGGAGGTTCCGCGGCTTCGGCGGCTTTGAGGGAGGCAATGAAGGAAAGATAGTCTTCGTCTGCATGTCGAGTCGTCAATATCTACCCCCAAAATCACGGTAGCAGAAACATACCCTTTTCGATCGTCGCATTTCTTGCATCAACCTTCTTCTTATCGGAAGGAACCTTCTGATACGGAGAGAACTCTACTACAGCCTGGTACTCATTGCCTGCATGCCCACCATATTTGATCAGAACCAAAGTCCAAGCTAAGGAAGGATGAAGAGGCCGACGCACCCGCCTTATCCTTAAATAAATGCCCATCATACTCCTTGCTGAACAGTGCTAGCAGTTCCTCATTCTTAAATGCAATATACGCCCTCGATGGTAGGTTCTCCTTGTTCATCCTGATATACCACACTGATCAGGACCACATTCGAGTTAGAATCCAATTGACAGCACAAACCGTTTCTTCAGCTTTCCGGGACAATACGTCTTCCACGAGACAGCATCGTCTGTGACCCATTGCGCGACACTTCCCCAGAAGATTTCCTCGGGGAGGTTGGGCGGGAGGCGGCGCACAACACTCTTTAGGCGGTCGCTGCCCGGGTGTGCCTTGTCAGATGTTTCGCGTTTCTTATCTTTCTTAGACGGTTTTGACTTTGCAGGTGCAGTTGTAGTCGACATCTGAGCTTAACCTGATCTCGGATCGGTTATCGGCAATGAACTTTAGAACAGAGATTCAAACGGAGATTCAATACCATCCTTATATAAGGCGCAAATTTTTGAGGAGGCCTCTCAAACACCCCTTTGCGCGGTTCTCCATCGTCTCTATTCATCGCACGACTTTCACTCTGTGAGTACCAGCCCTTCCGCCCTTTTCTCTTTTCCCGCACTATGCATTATAAGATGAACAAAAAGTCACATATCAAGCTCAACAGTCTGAGGGAGCGATCCCGTTAATGACCCAACTTCTGCAATTCTGATCCACATTCCCTCTTTCTGTCTCACCTTTTTTCGACCTGTTACTTACCTAGTTATTTTCTTTCAGGTCTTTCAAGCTTCTCGCTTAGCGTTGGAACTATATATATGTATGTATTAGTAACATACCGGTTAGGTGTAGTAGCGGTGTAATGATATTCAGTTCGGAACCATGCTCCTTTCATACGCTGTACGACGACTACAGTTCTAATCATACTATTCGTCTGTAATAAGCTATATATCCCATCTCTCCAAGATGCGTCAAGAAACAACACGTTATGGTCACACCTCGACGACACAGTCAATCTGGCTTCAACTTTCTCAACGGGTCTGAATTGATACATATAATAATGATACCATGACCAAGTAACAGAAAATATTTTACCAATAGGTTGGAGCCTATAGATAGATATGTACGTGGAAAGAATGGAAGAGTAGAAGGAATGTCTGTGGACCAGGATAGTGTGGGTATATATATCTATCTTGCATTAGGCGGTAAATTATGTGTGTGGAATGAAGAGAGCATGGCAAATCTGAAGTAATGTCTTCATGCCATTGGTTGAGGGCCCCAGATGGATCAGAGCCTACATAACAGTGAGTAACCATTGGCCACAGCAAAGAGGACGTGTGAGCTTCATACCAGGATAAGAGTATAGCAAATTGTGGCAGCTTCTCAAGGTAATGTTTTAATGACATTTGTTGAGGACCCCAGATGGATCGGAGCCTATGTTTAGAGCGTAACATGTGAGCGATCGTGACCCACAGCAAAGAGGACGTGGGAGCTTCATACCAGGATAGAACCAGAAGGTAAGGGCAAGAATAACATACAGGCCTTGTTGCGAAGAGATCATAAGCTCAGGTGCGCAAGCAGCTGGAACAGAAGGGAACCTACACATCAGGATCATGCCTTCTAGCCAGTTGGATTTGCCGTCTTGCACCGCATAGTTGACTGTCAATACTACATATAGAGTCGTGTTTAGACCGAGAAGAGGATTTAATAATATGGATATCTTACCTGCCAAAAAGAGTGAAACAGACTCATAAGGGTCGAAGAGAAGAGTCAATGGCTTTCCGAGAATCCAAGCTAGTGTTATGATAAAACTATTGAAATAACTGTGAGCAGCACTTCATAGATAGTATAACTAACATCACTTACGGAATGACAAAAAGAGAAATTTGCTGTACAGAAGAATCACGTTGAGCACTGATCTATATCGATATGAGGAAGGCGTACGATGCTAGAACCGACAGCAACACCGAGACTGAGCGTGAGCTTGTCCTTGACAGAGACAGTCACGGCAGTTACGTGCTCCGCTGCGTTGCCGACAATTGGCAGGAGGATTATTCCGACAAACTCCTTACTGATCCCCCCGGCGTCAGTCATCCCATTAATCGAGTCTACCAGAAATTCTGCAGTGACCGCCACAAGCTGAGATGAAGGAATAAGTGTTAGTCATGGGACTATACTGCGGTCATAGGGTAAAAGCGCACCACAGTGACGACGGCCAACAAGCCAAGAGTTGTCCAAACGTTCATCTGAGGGGTTTCCTCGTGGTCTCCTTTCTCACCTCCGCTCTCTACGTCTCCGTT
The DNA here is from genome assembly GCA_018856295.1 of Blastosporella zonata. NCBI lineage: Eukaryota > Fungi > Basidiomycota > Agaricomycetes > Agaricales > Lyophyllaceae > Blastosporella > Blastosporella zonata. Next base: position 3,745 of record JAFLHD010000209.1, on the reverse strand, counting down.
GTGAGGCTCGCTCGAATGGAATCCTAGTTTTTCAGCTTTCTTCTTGATCCTGGTCATGGGGTGATTATCGGATCGAGGGCTATATACGGTGCTTTTCGTGATATCCTCGCCATGGTCATCGTAAAGTGATGTATGGGAATAGAGTTGGAAGACAAGATAGGAGCCGTAGACTGTAAAATTATGCATCAGCCTAAAGGCGCAAGTTGTTGCAGGCACCACATACTGAAAAGGAGGATAATGGAAGCCTGAAAAATGGTACATGTCAGTATGACAGCCCAATTAAATTAAAAAAGAGAAGGGAGCATACACCACGACTGAGCTGTAAAATATCAGAACCTTCATCTGTATCACCACTTCCGGCGACAGAAAAATGAAAAGCGGCAGGTAGTAGGACAGCGATAACACTGAGAGTCAAAAGTGAAGAGTTCAGTTGAGTAGCACCTGAAAGGATGAGATGTCGGGCGTTCATTTGAAACCGATAATGTATACATACTGGCACCGAATCCTTGCTCTGAGTATTTGAGTCCTCCGGCGAAGAAACACATTCCAAGGACGAGAACTGCCGAAGATAGAAGGTAAGGGGCTTGTTCTTGACATTGGCGTCAACCTAATAAATAAGCGCTTACGTAGGTTACTGAGAATGGAGCCGACCACTAGTAAGTGAAATTAGGTCGGTCCCTTGTTTGATCCGGGGAAGAGCCCAAAGTAATGACGACGCACATGATGACTGCACAACTCGTAGCTCACACTTGACCAGCGCGATTATCTGTATTAAAGAGCCTAAGAGAGAAGATTGCTTGCAGAGTTAAGACTATGCTACTTACGGCGACTATGAGCTCGACCCTACGGAGACAAAACAATGAGCGCTTCATTGCTTGTAATGTGCACCAAACTTACGCGTTTCCCTGATGGAGAATTGTTAGTGCCGTTATAAATATCCCAAGCGCGCAGTACGTACTAGTGTGGCGTTCAAGAGACCTGCAAGAGTCTGACCAACTCGCATGGACAATTCATCTGTAGCAAAGGCGAGAAGCTTTGCGGTATTTTAGCTGCTGGCCATGAGCGCTCTTATCTAATAAGTTACCTTTGCCAAGGGTATTATAGCCAAGAAACACGCTGATGGATACTTCAGCCAGATTTATAACCATCGCGACGGAATACTTACTGATAAAAACGATTGTATCCTTCTTTGCTATGTCGTCATTCAAGGCAAAATTCAGGGCCCACTTTCAAATTGAATGAATGAACCATCACATAAGGGCACTGGAATAAGACGTACGGATACTGGAATAAAAACCAGGAGAACATTAAGCCCTAAGAAACTGTAAATATTGAGCGATGAAAGGTAGAATGATGCGCACATGAGGCTAGTATGACAGCTTTGATGCTTTGAAAAAAACCAGGAGCCTCTCCAAGTGGCATTTTCGGAATCATGAGCTTCTTGGTGCGTTCTTGGAAAGTTGGAGTACGACGATTGGCAGGTTGCTCGGATTCTTGTGGCCTCGTGCGTTTACGAACAGCACTCCCGTCATTATATACCGAAGGTGGATAGTCGTGCGGTTCGCCAGCGACCTGTGTGGACTCCTGTGCTTCTGCTGGAAAGCTGGTTGGGAGATCCCCTTCCATTGACGTGGGGCTTGACATGACTTCCACAGGTTCGTATAGGCCTGCTGCAGTACACAGTTATTGGACAGTCAGTGCTGTGCCAATCGGTGATTTTCGAGGTATATTTACTCATTAGGAAGAGGAGAGGAGAGGCGGTGGGTGTAAAAGATGTTCCAAGGCCACCAATCTGTGACAACAATTTAAGTGAACAAGAGAATCTATATTTGCCACATGGGAATAGAAGCTGTGCGATTATGAAGATGCAAGTTCCCACGCTCAAGCCAGTACAAATGACACTATGACCTACTGCGGATATGTTATTATAAACTGCGGAATGCATTGCCTCTAAAGCGCTGACAAGGGTGCTTGAAGTGTTATTAACCCGATACGGGTAGAAGTCGAATAAGACAAGGTTAGCTAGAAAACAACAGAACGTGCGCTCGTAAATACAAGGCTTCTTGTCTTTAATAAATGGACAGCGGGAGAAATAAGTAATGCATACAACCTGCGGAAGAAAGAGGACAAACCTTCCATGATGTCTTTTGCGGCGGCATTAATATTGCCCGAATCGGGAACTGCGTAATTATGAATCACAGCAAAATATGAATCACAGTAAAATCACAGCATTTCCTCCGACGAATTTCATTCGTTCATCTCGCTGGGCACCGTCATCCTGCGGTAGACTGACCGTTATTTGAGCTGTGCTAGTCATTGCATATATGTCAATGGCCTGGAATGGCGCGATCAGTGGCGAGCGGGCACAGCTCAGCAGGGCACAAGTAGCCTCTCAGAAAGGAAAATGATGCTTTGATTGTCAAGCTACTGCCACATGATGGTCAGTGAGTCGGCTGAGGACTCTCATAATTTCTGATCAGGTTGTGAGCAGTATAAACAAGTTGTGAAGAGCAATGCCTACAGCTGGGCGCGGCGCACAGCCAGTAGTATTTTATAGATTAGTGAAATGTGTCGTAGTAGGAAATGTGTCGTAGTTAGGTAGTAAACCGCGTGGCCAGCGGTCGCCAGCGTAATCAGGTTCACTAAGCGTGTAGCCTGTTCAGGTTGCAGCATCACCATCAGTAAATCGATCATAACAACTACAGTCAACTCCCTCATAAACCGATAGCCCCTCCGTCGACACTCCAAGCTATCAGTTTTTGGGGGGTATCGGATACGAGAGTGGTAATTTTCCCTGAAAACCAGGTCGGTCAACGGCCAAAACCTATCGGTTTTTTTTTTTTTTTTTTTTTTTTAAATCAAGTTTATTGTGACTCGGATGCATAGCATCCACGTCGCACAATCCTGTCGGGGGCGAGAACTAATTAGACACTACTTCTACAGGAGCTACACAAGCCCCAGCTCCCCGTTAAGCGGAGAGTCGTGGGTCGGCTTTCCTTCGCCGTTTTCGAGTGTACTCCCCTGTTAGGCCCTGGGGTTCCTTCTAGGTGTATTCTGCTGGTGGGGATGGGCTACGAGTGCCTCAGGGGCACGGTGGAGGGGGGTCGAGCATCACAGCTACGACACCGCCATTGAGAGGGGGTGGGAGAGCTGGGAAATGGAGGGAGGTCGTCTATATTGGGGATATTTGCTGGGTGTCTCATGATTGTGCTCAGCCCAGACCACCACGCTGAACTTGCAATACAAGTGACGACGCTTGCCAACTGCCGCTTGAAGACCACGACAGTACATGTTTTCCTCTCAATTTGACTTTATGTGCTCCTCATCACGTAGTTAATCAGTCTATCCAATGCCCTCATTGCCTTGCAGAGCACCGTCAACACGACGATTGGAGGCACTTCCCGTGCTTGGGGAATCAGCTGCGCAGCGAGACCCGGGAATCCTGCATGTACCTATGTCTTCTTTCCGTTCTATTACTTGCATCTCAACGTAATTTGCACGCATCGAAGGCTCTACAACGACCACTGAAGGCATCGCCAGCACGCGCAGGTACAAACGCACAATAAATGTATGCTCGTTCCCATCCTTTCGAGTTTCTACTTCTAGACTTTGACCAGACTTCAACGCAGTCTACAACGAGAGTCAGGCAAGGCTGTCCATTCTTGTTGGCCACAGGCTTTGGAAACAACAATTCACGACGACAAGCCTTGCCCCAGAGAAATAGTGATGGTACGTTCTTCTACTC